>VDFB02059136.1:0-16362 GCA_007258455.2 Sequoia sempervirens
TATACTCAAAATTTGTAAATTGACCTCTTAGATCAATAATCAAAGCCCTTTTCATGCCTAAATGCACCTAAAATTTTTACTAACTCCAAAATTTTACCCAAAAGGGAAAGGAGATTCTAGTCTGAAGCCTTGTGGCTTACCTTGTTGAAGAAAACCCTCATAAATCAAGAAGGGGTTCAATGAATCCTTGCTTTGATATCATGTTAAAATTGAGAAAAACACAAGCCATAAGATCAAACAAGGAACAAAGACACCTTCCACACAAGGGAGATGCAAACAATAATATGCATTATTCCTCAATAAGAAAAAGTTACAAAATGAACCTCAAGAATCTTCAAGGAAAACAAGAGTCCTCAAAGGTTGAAAGTTCTATCAAAGGCATGATAATACAATGAGGGTTGAGTGCTATATAAGAGCAACTCTAAATGATAAATGGATTAGATCATGACAAGTGTCAACATTTCATACAATGAGACAAAATGATCTAATTGTAGTGTAGGAAAATTGTATACCTTTTACAATTTCACACTTTGTTTGGGTCCCTTAATTAATTGGACTTAATTAAGCTTATAATTACCTAAATTACACATTCTAAAGCCTTATTTATCCCTTTTTCTAAAAGGCGAACCTATATTTAGTTAATGCAATTAATATTTTAATCACATTGGAGAATTAGTGTCTTACACTTATGGGCCAAGACCTAGTCCTCCTTAAGTGCCATGACCCATTTTTAAATATTCTTTTGGTGGTATTTTAATGATTCAAATTTCATATGTAATTTTCAGCTTTTGGAATCTAATTTTTAAGAAATTAGATAAACACCTATAAATACATAGTCATTGATCATGAACTGAAATCTGTAAGCAATAAGTGACATCAAAGAGAATCAAATTTATGAGAAAATGTCATTATGAAGAGCATTCAAGAGTAGATTTATCAGTCATTTTTTTCACCAATGAAGATCCTAATCATCATGTCAAATTTCATGTGCATTCATGTCATCGTGTGAAGGCTACTATGCATTGTTGATCCTAAATCATCCAAGCATTTTTCAAGTGTCCAATTAATCAAGCAAGCCAAGATCAATCCTTGGAGTGATGTGTCTGACTTCAATCCTTTAAGAACAACCATTAAAGGTTTGGTGAGTTGTAGCAAGCATTGTTTCATTCATCATTCCTCCCATTTGTCAATTGTCAATTATATTTCTATCAAGGTTTAATTACCAAACTTGGGGTTTGACCAAGGCAAACCCCCAAACAAAAAAAATATTTTTTTCCTCTTTGTGTGTGTGCAAATTACAGGTTGAAGAAGGATTGACTATCATGAAGAGAAATTTTACATTATTGCATTTTTTGCATTCATTGTTGTCAAATCATGGAAACTCAAGTGAAAAATTTATTTATGGCTTTCTGACAGTGAAACCTAGGCAAAACAACATCTCAGATCTTACTTCAAAGGACTATAAAATATATTTTTGGAAGCCCTAACTAGGACCCATTCTCCCTTGGGTGAACCTATCCTTCAACAGTTCTTAGAATCAACTTTTCATGCTAGGTACATGTGTCTAGACCCTTCTCATATTTTCCTACAAATTTTCAATTTGATTTATGTATCTTCAAAATCTTATATTTTATCATCTAGGTCTTATTATGCATTTAGTTTGGATATTGCAAATCATTTAATTAGGTTTTAGATTTGTCTTATTGTCCTAAGGAATGAGATCCAGGTCTGATTGACTCACCATTGAGGTTGAAAGTCAATCATTACACCTTGTGATCTCTTTCTTAATTAAATTCCCTTAGGGAAAGGCACCTATTATGGATCTTTGAAGTCTTATTTAGGGAACCTTTTTCCCACATTTCATTTGGTGAACCCAACATTGTACAACATATTTTCTTATTTGGAGATCCTTGGAACCCTAAGTCTAGATTTTGTATTATTGTATTTACATTCTTCATTTAGGTTTAGATTTTGCATGTTTACATCATTTAAAACTTATAAAAATCCAAAAATATTACATACATTTTGTATAATATATTGCATAAAATTGTGTTTTAGTTATTTAGGTCAAAATTGCATTCAAATTTGCAATCCAAAAATTTGTCATTTTGTTCATACATTGTCATAAAATTATATTTACATTTTCATCATAATTTTAGGAACACTAAAGAATTTGTTTGATGTTAGGTTCAAGGAACTTAAATATCAAGTTAAAAACTTAGATTTAAATTTTTTAGAACCTTTTCCAATGACACATTTTCCCCAAGGTGAATCTATCCTAGTATAGGTGATTTTATGAATTTTTGCACACTATTTCACTTTGTAGTATTAGTTTGTCTGTCAACAGATATTTGTTTCCAATCAAAGAAATTATATTTTTCCAGAAGTTTGCATCCGGTGCATTGTTTGAAATTAAAATTGACATTCAAAATTTAATCTTTTTAGGTTTTTGCATTTAAAATCAATCAATTATCATGTTTGAGATTTGAAAATTGAAATATCTTGTTTCATACTTGCGTTGTGTTTTTATTTCTAGATGGTTACTATCGTTAGCTAGTGCCTTTTTGTCCATCTTGGGTGTACTTTGGGTTTGATGAAACTTGCATAAGTTTCACAACTTGGTGTCATATTGTCAATACTTCAGTGAGACGTAGTTCAAGACTCATGGCATCCCTCGATAGTACATTCATTGTGGATCTTGGGTTTTCCATCTCTTTCACTCATAGTGTTGACACTAGTTAACCCTTTTTGGACCATATCCCTAATGTCACATGTCCCATGACCACCTTACCATCAACCACTTACACTAATGTTGAAACACCGGTTGCTCATGTCCCTCAAGAGAAGTTGAAACAAATGGACAAAGCTTTAGAAGAGCTTTAATATTTTGTGAGTATAGAGTATATTGTTGCTATTTCCATTCCTATCATATATATCATGAGGAGAATGCTTGATAATGACCAAGGATTAGAGATTGTGTGTAGCCTAGATCATATTATTGATATTCATATTCCTATAGTGGCTAGTTGTGCTCAAACTTTGGGATATACTCAAAGCCAAGGAGGACACAAAATTCCTCCCCCTACAACCATAACCTCTACTCCTACATATACCAATTCAATTATCACCACAAAAATGGAACCAACAAATAATATCACTCCAACTTCAGGTATTTCTATTGGTAATCCTCTTAGCTTTGTAAATTCAAGCATCATATCTCCTAACCCCCCACCTCTCACTTGAACTTAAAATTAACTTATCCTCCTGATACATATACACCTCCACCATATTCACCTCCATCTCAAAACAAAACCAATGATTCAATTACAAACCAACTCTTGCAAAATGTCACATCCCTCCAACAACAAATAACAACATTGAATCAAAACCAAAATGGAAAAACTTCACAATATGTTAAGAGAAACCCATTTTCATTGGAGATATTGAGAGAACAAATTCCACAAGGTATAGAGATTCCTAGATTTGAGAAATATGGTGGTAGACAATATCCTAGCAACCATGTGTCAACATGTACAACCTTATGTAGTGATTTCATTTTTGAAGACTAACTCTTGGCTAAACTTTTTCCTAGGTCTTTGAAAGATACAACCTTGGAATGGTTTTGTTCCTTATCAAATAGTTCAATCAACTCATTCAATGATCTTTTTGATGCCTTTATAAACCATTTCCAATAGCACATTGGTCCTAAGATGGTCGTACCCAATTTGATGCAATGCAAACAACAAAAAGATGAAAAGGTCACTGATTTTATAGCTCGTTATTAACCACTTTACTCACAAATCAATATTAAGCTTCCCAATGTCGATATTCAAAGGGTGTTCATTAATAACTTACAAAAAAATATTCAAGAGAAGCTTGGGATGATGAAATTTCCCTCTTTCACACACTTATGTATGGCTCTTCGTGATTATCATAACTCACTTAACCAATGTGTAGACAAAACCCCTTCAACCCATCCTAAAAAATATGAAATTGTGCATCACAATAATTTTCAACCATTCAAGAAACAAAACAAGGGATTTATATAGATAAATCGACCACAAACAACCCATCATGTTGAACCTCAAGTGGCTGCCATAAAATTAACAAATGCATACCAATTTTGAGATAAGAGTAGGAAATTCACCCCGTTACCTGATATCCTCCATTCGATTATGTTGCAACTCTTGAGTAAAAACCTAATTACCTTACCTCCTATTATACCTCTTGATACATCCAAGCCTACACCTCCAAACCATAATCCAAATTCACTTTTCCATTAAATCACTGACAAATTGGACATGATATAAAAATATGTATGTGTCTTAAACATATAGTAGAAGACCTCATTGATTCCAATCACATTCAATTGGGCAGTGTTAATGATCAAGGAAATAAATTTGTTGCCCCACCTAACCAAAATTTGCAAATATTTACCAACCCAATGCCAAACCATTCCATCTCATTTGTAAAATCTAGTGATACAAGAATGATGTGATGAATGTTGACACAACACAAGATATACTTGATTATGATAAGAATGATAATGAGGAAGATCATTGTGCCATAATTGGATTCATTGACATTAAACCTCGTAAGGGCCAAACTACTTGGAAACCTAATATTGCTTTTATTGATGATGATGCACTTACACATTTTCTTGATGGTCCTCTCTACATTGATGGTTGTATCAATAACATACTTGCACAAGGAATACTTATTGATACCACATGTGCAGAGAATGTGATCACTGGGGAATTCTTATTTGTGCAAGAGATTTATAAATATACTTACAAAAAACCGAAAGCATGGATTAAAACACATAATGTTTTTCTTTCCCTATCATAGGTTTGATCACTCTTTCATTAAAAGTTGGACCTAAACAATTAGATGTGTCATTCTCCATCATCCCGTCATCGAAACAGTTTCGTGTGAAGCTAGGCTACTCATGGTTATGCTCCATGAATGTTGTCATGTCAATTATTCACAAGTGCATAAAGTTTCCTATTGGGAATGAGATATTTATAGTTCATCATAGTGGGTTTCATCCCTTGTCTTCCAGTGGAAATTTTTCATTAGATTTATTTTGGCCTAGACCTACATAACCTATAAAGCCTTGAGAATACTTCTTCAAATCCTATCAAAAATTCAAGGTAAAGTGTATAGCAAAATTATCTCTTAGAAATATTCCTGATTCCATGGTTATTCCTCCTCCTCAACCTACCATTGATGAACCTATCATTGAACCACAAGCGGGCTTCCAAGTAACCAAGATAAATTTTCCACAATTCCTCCACCTATTTCCTACAAAAGACCAAGAGACAATAAGATGACCCCTTTTGTCCCTTCAAAGATAAAACAAGTTTTTGAACCCAAAGATACAACGATTTCCCAACCCCCGATGGTTCCTTTTGTTCTTCCCTTAAAAGAAGAAACGAAACCAATGGTTGATAAGCCCACTCCTACACCATCACAACTTGAAAATCATAACAAAAAAACAACCGAAATGCTAAAGAGCATAGGCATAGATGTCACGCTATCACTCATTGATTAGAAGAATAAAATAAACCTACACCCATGGAAACAACTCAAGATAACATCCAACTTCCACCACAACAAGAAATTGAACTGAAACAAGAGGTAAAACAAGATTCAAAAGCAATTTTTGTAAAACCTCATATTGTGATTAATTTGGATGATGATGAGACTACTAAGATTGATGAGGAAGTGCATAATGAGATGAATTTTTTATTTTCCTCTTCCACGAGCTTAGATGGGTGCAACCGTGATGATCCTCCTCAAAAGAGTGCATCACCATGTGTTGAACCTGGTGATTTCCCTACTATGACACTTTTTGTTTCCCCTTTGGCTAGTTATTCGCCTTCCATATATAATGAGAAATATTAGGATGTAGATGAATTGCTTTAGGTTACCTTTCATGTGTCATAGTAGCTTTGTTATTTCTATGTTCTTTGTGATTGTATGTGTGTAATGTGATCCCCCGTACTGTGTTGCTTGGTGTGTCTTTATGTTTTTAAGTTTTCTTTGAATGAACTTTGTTACTCCATTGGTGCAAGGATACATAGGAAGTGAAGCAAAATCTATTGTGACATTCTTCTATTTGTATCTACATTCTTCTATTTGTCGTAAACATTGTTTGGTCTTGTGTTTTCCTTTTGGGGATGATGCAAAGCATTGAGACATTCAAGTCTCCTCCATGTTGACCCAAAAGGATTTCTTGTATTTTATCTCTCTATGTGTCATTCCTCCTTTGTGTTCATTGTTCCATGTATTTGCGGGGAATGATGGCGGTTCCAAACTCTATTATATCATTGTAGCAAAGACATGTGCTGACCCTGAATATGTGAATCCCTTATGTGTTATCTTTAGATTGCATGTGGGGGCAACCCTCCTTTTTCAGGATGAAACTTTATTTGGAAACATATGATTGGCATAGGACTTCCCAAATAATATTTCATTTTCCTTTAATCAATTGGAATTTATCATTTCTACTTAATTTCTCACGGTATGGTGTTTAGTAATTCCTTTAAAGTGGGGGCATACGATGGCATTATTACATTGTCATTATTTTGACATTGATTCTTGCTTCACTTTTTTTACATAGGTTGAACTTAGTGTAGTGTTGGCATAACATATTGATAATGTTGTGGCACCTTATCAAAGTTATCAAGGAGTATAACTTTTGGTATGGTTGACGTATGGAGGTCTTGTAGACCTAATGTGACTTTTCCATCTTCCACCTTGTTGTGAGTTCACACCTTATGGGCCAGGTAATGCGTTTCTCAGCCTTTGGGGCTCACCTAGTGTATATCGGACTGCATTAGCCCTTGTGAGTATATTTGATGGATGTAGCATAACACAACTTGCTAGTTCATCCCCTTTTGCATTAACTTTGACATTGTATGCTTGTGTATATTGTCTTGTTGCTCGTATCTTACACATCTTGTGTGTCCCTTTGTCCTTATGTTGGTTTTCCATGGGATCTTGGATCTTGGGGGCTTGATCATCCTCCTTGATATTTGTCATCCTATCCCATCAACATTTGTACACTTGGACCTCTATTGAAGCATATTTGGTTATTTTAGTGTGAGTCTGAGTGTAAGTTCATACTCTCACTAAAGTGGGGATTGAATGTAGTGTAGAAAAGTTTATACCCTTTACAATCTCACACTTTGTCTGGGTCCCTTAATTAATTGGACTTAATTAAGCTTCTAATTACCTAAATTATGCATTCCAAAGCCTTATTTATCTCATTGTTCAAAAAGGGAACCTATATTTAATTAATACAATTAATATTTTAATAATATTAGAGAATGAGTGTCCTGGACTTTTGGGCCGGGACCCATTCACCCATTGGCGAATGTGTCCTCCTTAAGTGCCATGACCCATTTTTAAATATGTTTTGGTGGCATTTTAATGATTCAAATTTCATATAAAATTGTTTCCTTTTGGAATCTAATTTTTAGAAAATTAGATTAACACCTATAAATACATAGTCATTTGATCATTTGAAATCTAACTAGCAAGAAGTGACATCAAGAGATCAAATTTATGAGAAAATATCATTGTCAAAGTATTCAAAGAGTGAGTTTATAGGTCGACTTTATTTAATAATCAAATCCTAATCATCATGTCAAGACCGTAATGCATTCATATCATCTTGTAGAGGCTATACATTGTTGATTTCAGCACCCAGCATTTTTAGTGTTCAAATCCCAATCCAAACCAAGATCGATCCTTGGAGTGATGTGTGACTTCAATCCTCAAAGGGACAGCCATTAAAAGGTTTTGGTGAGTTGTAGCAGGTGTTTTCATTCATCATTCCTTCCATTTGTTAATTGTCAATTATCTTTCTATCAAGGTTTAATTACCAAACTTGGGGTTTCACCAAGGAAAACCCCCAAACGAACAAAACAAATTCTTCATCTTTGTGTGTTTGTAAATTACAGGTTGAAGAAGGATTGAAGATCTTGAAGAGCAATTTTACATTGTTGCATTCATTATTGTTAAATCATGGAAACTCAAATGCATAATTTATTCCAACTTTCCGACAATGAAACTTGGGCAAAGCAGCATCTCATATCTTACTTTAAAGGACTACAAAAAGTATTTTTGGAAGCCCTAACTAGGACCCATTCGCCCCTGGGCGGACTTGTCCTTCAACAGTGCTTAGAATCAACTTTTTATGCCAGGTACATGTGTCTAGACCCTTCTCAAATCTGCCTGCAAATTGTCAATTTGATTTTTGTATCTTTGGAATCTTGCATTTTATCATCTAGGTCTTATGCATTTAGTTTGGATATTGCAAATCATTTAATTAGGTTTTAGATTTGTCTTATTGTCTAAAGGATTGAGATCCAGGTCTGATTGACTCACCATTGAGGTTGAAAGTCAATCATTACACCTTGTGATATCTTTCCTAATGAAATGCCCCTAGGGAAAGTCACCTATTGTGGATCTTTAATGTCCTATTTAGGGAACCCTTTCCCCATATTTCACTAATAATAGCTCTCTAGTTAACATAGAAAATCACTCCTAAGTTTAGCTTAAGTGCATGAGAAAATAATTATTAGCTAATGCATGATTACTCTAATAGTAGATCATCTTCAATCTATCATTTCCCCTTTGTCATTTATCATTGATAACCATGATTCAATTGTCCTAGCATAGACACTGGGCTCTTGTATGTGTAGTTACCCATACAATCTAGTGATAGTCTTAAGGACTAAGTAATATGTGTTTAGCTATCATTTAGTTTATTATTGTTCATCATAAGTGATTTCAATATATGTTAAGGTATACCCCTAGGAATACCCTCTTGAGTCTAAGCTAAACTCAAAGTTTAGAAGATAAAACCTACTCTTGTTGAGTTAGGTCAGAATCCTCCATAATTTTGTTGATGAACTATTTTATGGCATATGTTGACAACCCTGACCTTATGAGTAGAATTTTGTTCCTAGAAACTGAAGTAGTGATTTTGAGACCTAACAAAACTAATCTATGTCAATTTTGCTCCTACAAATATGAAAATGATGATAAATATTAGAAATTGTAGATTAGATCTAAACTATTGAAATGTGTGAAGATAAAATGAAACTAAACTAAAATTATTTATCAAATTCTAAATAATATTACACCATCTTACAAATTAATCAATACATTACCACCAAAAGTAAATCTAAAATAAAAGAAAAAGTGCAAGGTGCACACTTTTCACCTTTATATTTTCAATTGAAAGAATCTCCTTCATCCTATATATATAACAATTCTAAGATACATGTTATTAAAGGAGAGCATTTCTTAAGAAAGCATTACTTTTGTGTTTATTACAATATCATAGAAATCACAGAGACAATTAGTTGGAGGCGGCAAAATCCTAATTACCCAGGATAGAGAACATCATTGCAACGTGAAATGCTCTTCGAGACTGATATTACAACCGGCATAATCATTCGCCATTATATCACCTTTGACGACGAAGACAGTAATAGGGTTTGTTGTGACTGGGGGGAAGCAGATTCACAATGCTAATTTCCCGTGCTTCCGTTATAATCATTCAAAGCAAATGGCAATGCCATCCACTGCCCATCTCAATCTCACAGCATTATGTAGAGGAGTTAAGTTGAAGGGTATCTTAAACGTTCTGCTCACTACTCAGAAACCCACTGGAAACTCTTGTAAACATCTCCACTCTCTCGTTTTTCACAGAGGATTTGTATTTGCTGCACGTACAGCTTTTCAAAATAATCTTATTACCATGTATGTCAACTGCGGGAGTCTAGGAAATGCTCTTAAAGTTTTCGATGACATGACATATAGAGATGAATGCTCATGGAATGTAATGATTGCAGCTTACAGAAGAAATGGATATCCTCAGGAAGCATTAGCTCTGTTTCACCAAATGCAGGGGACAGGTGTCCAGCCAGATCAATTTACTTTTTCCACTGTACTCCCGGCCTGTGCCAAAACAAGAGCTTTGCAAGAGGGTATGGATATACATCAAAACATAATGGAAAGGGGATTTTTGTCTAATGTTGTAGTTGCAAGTGCTCTGGTAGATATGTATGCAAAATGTGGAAACATGCACAAGGCACGTGAACTGTTTGACAAAATGCCTCAAAGAAACGTGGTTTCATGGAATGCAATGATTGCAGGATATGTGCAAAATGGTGTTCTTGATGAGGCTCTGAGGCTTTTTAAAGAAATTCCCCGGCCTGATGTCGTTTCATGGAATGCCATGGTTGCGGGATATGCACAAAATGGTGATCTTGACGAGGCTACAAGACTTTTCAGAGAAATGCCTCGAAGAAACATTGTCTCATGGAATGGGATGATTTCGGGATTTGTACAAAATGGTTTGCTTGACGAGGCTTTAAGGCTTTTTAATGAAATGCCTCAGAGAAATGTGGTCTCATGGAATGCGATGATTGCAGGCTATGCACAAAACGGGTGTGTTGAAAAGGCTTTGGAAACTTTTAACCAAATGCAAACAGCAGGATTTACGCCAAACACCACAACCTTTGCCAGCATCCTCCCAGCCTGTGCGAAAATGGGAGTTTTAGAACAGGGTATGTACATCCATCAAAGCATAATGGAAAGGGGTTTATTGTCTGATGTTTTAGTTGCAAGTGCACTGGTAGACATGTATGCAAAATGTGGCAGCATACAAAAGGCACGCGAACTGTTTGACAAAATGCCTCAACGAGATGTGGTTTCATGGAATGCGATGATTGCAGGATATGCGCAAAATGGATTTGTTGAAAAGTCCTTGGAAACTTATAAGCAAATGCAATTGGAAGTTGTAGAAGCAGACTCCACAACCTTTGCCACCATCCTTCCAGCCTGTACAAAAGTGGGAGCTTTCAAACAGTGTACGGACATTCACCAAATCATAATCAAAACAGGGTTTCTTTCAGATATCGTAGTTGTGAATGCCCTGGTGGACATGTATGCAAAATGTGGAAGCATACATAAGGCATCTGAACTGTTTGAAAAAATGCCTGAAAGAGATGCCATCTCATGGAATGCCATTGTTGCAGGATTTGCACAAAATGGCTTTGTTGAAAAGGCCTTGGAGGCATTCAAGCAGTTGCAATTAGCAGGTTTAAAACCAAACTCTGCTACGTTTGCCAGCATCCTCCCAGTCTGTGCCAAAATGGGAGCTTTAGAACAGGGTGTCGTTATCCATCAAAGGATAATTGAATCCGGAATTCTTTCAGATATAGTAGTTGCAAGCGCTCTGTTAGACATGTACGCGAAATGTGGAAGCATAGACAAGGCTCACAACCTGTTTGCCAAAATGCCTCAAAGAAATGTAATCTCGTGGAATGCTATGATTGCAGGATGTGCACAAAACGGCTTGTGCAAGGATGCACTCAAACTCTTTGAACTGATGAAGCACTCTGGAACATATCCTGACCATATAAGCCTTGCTTGTGTTCTATTTGCATGTAGCCATGCAGGTTTAGTGAATGAAGGCTGTAAGTACTTTAATTCCATGAGTCACTCTTATTGCATTACACCCATATTTGATCATTATGTGTGCATGGTTGACCTTCTTAGCCGAGCGGGCTATCTTGAGGAAACTCTAAACTTTATCGTCAAAATGCCAATAAAACCTGGGGTGGTTTTATGGAGGTGTTTTCTTGGTGCCTGCAGATCACATAAGAATATAGGGTTAGGGGTATTTATAGCAACTCTCCTTTTTGACATCGATCCTAAAAATGCTACAACTTATGTTCTTCTGTCAAACATCTATGCAGAAGTGGGCAGGTGGGGTGAGGTCCAAAAACTAAGGAAACTGATGAAAGATAGAGGAATTAAAAAGAAACCTGGATGCAGTTGGATTGAGGGGCATCAAATGTTACATGCTTTTTGCATAGGAGACAGATCACACTTACAAGCACAAGATCTATATAAAGCTGGATAATGTTCTTAAAAGATGTAGGCAGCATGGTATTCTCCAGATTCAAATCATGTCTGCCCCAGTATGCGAAGTCAGCAATTGTAAGTGCATTGTTAAATAAACCCCATGGAATTAATATAGCTTCTGTTATCATCTCTCACAACAATTGTATGTGGAGGATATATTGACTGTCACAATGCAGCCAGATTTATCTCCTAGATTATTCCAAGACAAACTCTTGTGAGAGAAAAGGATCAGCTCAATCATTTTGACAACGTTCTCGCAGAGGTTATTGGTGATGTTAAGTGAAGCAATCGGTAAACATAGTCTTGCACCATAACAAGGTGCAGCATGTCGTACTTGTAGTTATAAAGAAGGAATTGATATATTTCAGTTTCTAAAAAGTGTTTCTTTTCTGTGCTAGGAGATCTGGACCATGCTATTGACTTAACTAAATCGTATGCTATGTACATCACTGCCTATAAATACTGATGGGATATTTATTGAAGTTCTGTTTAATGAAACCATGGAGGTATCATGAGATCGAATTGTTTTCAGGAAGTCCACACCTGTCTAGAACAAAAAGCTGGAGGAAGAGGTGGAGATTGGGAAAAATTAAAACAAGAGGAATCTTATAGAAAGATGCTTGGCCAGCAGGAAATGTGAAAGTGTCTTGAAGATGATGAGAAAACTCACATTTGTCTGGAACAAAATGGTGGAGGAGGAAGCAGAGATCGGGACAAAACAAAATGAGAGGAATCTTGAAGAAAATGGAAAGATGCTTGCCCAGCAGGAAATGTGAAATAGAGTCTTATGATAAATATGATGATCTTGAAGAGGATGGGAAAATAATCTTTTGATAGTTCTTAACTATTAACCGTTGTAGTTATGTATGGTTTTCTGGTTTGGATTAATTATTATCTTGTATCTATTGGAGAAAATGAGCATATCCAAACTGTTAGAAAGAGCCTAGCAATAAACTAAGTCACAAAGAGGGCCGAGAGCCCAATGGCAGAGTGTCCTAGTTTGTGCTTTTCTTTGTATGTGATGGCAAAAGACATCTTGGACACAAGTTTTAGAATGTTTCCCTCAAAGAGGAACTAAGAAATAGGGATGGATCATCCAAGAGAGAAATATTTATAACCATAGGAGGGTCCAGAATGAATGCCCTCATTGCAGCAATAGCAGGAGGATCCATAAGACGAGGTAGGTCGCTAAGTAAAAGAGATGATGAAGATACCCCAAGAACATTTCGATGGATAATCTTATCAAACAATAACACAATATCCTCCAAGAAATGAGGACATTCCTTAGGATCATAGTCTACAAAAGGATAAATAATGTCACAGAAATACGAATCTCAAAGGGGTGGCTATCTATTAGAGTGAGAGATCTCACAAAAATATCAGAAGATGTGTTACAAATTGAATTACAAATTAACAAATTTGAAGAAATCGTGTGTGAGTCCTCATGCTCTACATCATCATCTACAAATCATTAGTATCATCATGTGTGAAAAGTTTGACATCCATGGAAACATCAAGTAGTCATACACATAGTTCAAGGGAAATCAATTTACTTAATGTGATAATGGAGGTTTATGGAAAGTGATAGAAAAATGTGAACATAGAGAATGTCACATTTATTGAACCACTTAGTATGTTTATTGGGAATTCTTGGTTTAGGAACATGTCCCTCATAAAAGGAATAGAGACCTTGGTGAATGAAAAAATTCTCCATGAGAGGTAATTTTTTCCATCCAAGGTGATCATAGGAAAGGGTTGTGTCATTTCATGTGTATATATTAATGCATGCTAGAAAACAATCAACACAAGGGAGCTTGGTATTGCACACATGTAAATAAATGAACTCATAATGGAATCATAAATATGTACCTATATGGTGTATGTGACACTTTATAGAATAGTGCAATCCAAAATATTTGTTCCCCCTAATTTCTTATACTTGTGTAGTTTTAAAACAACTTATTTTATATTTCTGATAAAAAATAGAACTAGAAAAAAATATGTTCAATTATAAATTTGGATTCTTTGTTGAAAAATATTTACAACCAAGAAACAACACCTAAAAGGAAGCCCTGAGTGAGTAGATAATTACATTTGAAGTTTGGAGTTGTAACTATCAAATTGCAAGAAAGAAAATTTCCTTAAAAGTCCTTTGTGTGAGATGTGACCACTTATCACACTAGTCCCACCTACTAGTCTTCAACAAACTATTGCAAGAGAATAAGAAGCCCCGAATAATTTCTTTAATTCAAAAAAGGATGTTGAGGGCGAGGAAGTATAATCATAAAAAAGGAGGGGCTAGACAAGCCAGACAAGTTCAAGACATACCTTCCAAAGGTTGATCTAAGCAAATTCATTGAGTTGGTGTGACGATATAATTTGTGTCATCTTAATAAGAAGGGTTGTTAGGATGATAGGGGACAAGATGAGGAATGGGTAAAGGGTTGATTGATGCAACTAGTAGGTAGATTAGGTGAGGTAGGCAGATATAAGGGTGCTCAAGAAGAGTGCCACTAGAAGGGTTGAATTGTGATGATAGTGGTTGGGGAGCCCTCAAATAGCAAAGGGTCATGTAGTACAAGAGTGTGATTTAGGGAAGGGAGAAGGGGGAAGGGCAGGGAGCAAGGGAATGAGGGGGTTGGCAAAGGGGGGAATGGTGACATTGAGGCACCCCAAAAGTTAGGTGGTGTTAATGGTCCAATTGACACAATTCAACATAGGTAGAGTAAAATTGCTCCACCTATTTTGAAAAGATAACTATCTAAAAGATTGGTTACCGCCAAGGTTTCAGAAGTTAGGTCACAATTGTGCTATACTACTTAGTTGGCCTATGTGGTTTTTTTTTTTATTAATGAGGCTTTTGTTGGGATCCTGTGCAAATTGAACAAATGATTTTTGAAATTTTGTTGTTTTCCTTTTCCCATTTTTTGTATTTTCAAAGTGTTATCACTAATCTAAACTAATCTCCTACATATGTATATAAAGAAATAAAAATAGGATTAAGGTTGACAAGAGATAAATCTATAAATTTGGTGGCTTAGATGGACAACTTATGATCTTTATGTTGAAAACCTTGAAGATTTAATTTAAACCTTCAATATCATGCTCAACTTTGCTCAACTATTAACACAATAGATTTGCAAGTTTCAAAGGATTTAATTGAATTGCATAAACATATACAATGTGGAGCTTCCTTTTATACAATAAATATAGAATGCCTTATTTAGTCTAGCTATTTGCTGCACTTGCAATTGTTATATTCTTAGAGTATCTTTCCAAAAGCACAACTTACACCTAATATTAGGTTTTCTAATTTTTCTCTTCAATTTATCTATTCACTAGTATTACAAAATCTCTTTAAGGAATCCACTTTTATAAATAGAGTAGATCCTATTACAAAATCTCTCTCTCTCTCCCTCTCAGGTCTATTCCTCTCTCCCTCCCTCCCACCCTACCTAGACAACTCTCTCTCGCTCCAACCCCCTCTTAGGTCTCTCTTGGGTCTCTCCCTCTCTCTCAAGTCTCCCTCTCAACTCTCTCTCTCACACACTCCAACCCCCTCTCATGTCTCTCTTGGGTCTCTCTCTCATCTCCCTCCCCCCTCCCTCTCTCTCATGTGTCTCTCTCCATTTATCCCTCCTACCCTCTCTCTCTTAGGTATCTTGCTCTCTCTATCCCTCCCACCGTCTCTCTCTTGGGTTTATCCCTCCCTCCCTACCTAGATAACTCTCTATCTCTCTCCCTCCCTCTCTCTCATGTCTCTCCCCCCTCAAGTCTAGGAGCTCTCTCTCTCTCTCTCTATTGATCTCCCTCCATCCATTTCCTCCACCCTCTCTCATGTCTCTCCCTCATTTATCCCTCCTCTCTCTCTCTCTTAGGTGTCTTGCTCCCTCTGTCCCACTCTCTCTCTCTCTCTCTCTCTCTCTCTCTCTCTCTCTCTCTCTCTCTGCTACTCCTCCCTCTATCTCTCTCCTTCCCTCTCTCTGGGTCCTGTCCCTCTCAGAGTCTCTGTCATCCAACTCTCTCTCTCACGGTCTCTCCTTTATCTCTCTCTTGCTCCAACCTCCTCTCAGAGTCTCTGTGGGTTTCTCCTCTCAAGTCTCCCACACTCTCCAACCCCTCAGTGCTTGGGTCTCTCTCATCTCCCTCCTCTATCGCTCCCACCCCCTCTCTCATGTCTCTCCCTCCATCTATCCCTCCTACCCTCTCTCTCTTAGGTATCTCGCTCCCTCTATCCCTCCCACCGTCTCTCTCTCTTTGGTTTCTCCCTCCCTCCCTACCTAGATAACTCTCTATCTCTCTCCTTCCCTCTCTCATGTCTCTCCCTCTCAAGTCTCTCTCTCTCCCTCCTTCCCTCCCTCCGACCCCCCTCTCATGTTTCTCCATCCATTTATCCCTCCTACTCTCTCT
>VDFB02059139.1:0-28656 GCA_007258455.2 Sequoia sempervirens
TGCGACTTATGTGTACTTATGGATATACTTTGTAACCCACATATATCCCGACATATATGCATATTTATGCTTCATCAAGTAGTTCCATGTGTTTGCTTCATTCCAGATGTGTCTTCAAACAAGATTACTTCATGGTGTCTTATGCTTAAAAGATTAATTAAAATTTTGTTTGTCTAACTACTTCATGAGTTGAGGAGCTGTGACTATTGAAGTGAAAAGATGATTGGAATTGTGATTGCTTGAGGACAAGCAATCTTGGGTGGAGAGGACTATCATGTCCCCGAATTGGAACGCAAAAATTACTAAGCATTGAAATACAAATATACATGTTAAAATATAAATGCAAATAAATAAATAACAAAATACATATATATATTAACAAATTTATTATAATTACAATTATCAAGAGAGTATTATAAATTTATAATTACAAAATATTGGCACAAGAAAATAATATAGAATAATAATGATATATAATATATTGGCACATTATACTTAATGTTAATATTAAAATGCCTATAAGCAAACATCAAAGATAATATAAATAAAATAAAACAACAAAAAAATATCAACACAAATAATTGCTAAATTAAATATTATTGTAATTATAATTATCATAGATATTATAATTACAATACAAAGCAAAATAAAGGTTGATATTAATCAATAAATAAAACAAATTACAAAATATAAAATACAAAATATAATATAGAAACTAATATAAAAATAAAATATATTAACAATATAATAAAAATAATATATTATTATAAAAGGATATAGCAAAAGCAGCCTGGACAAGACAGCGATTCATAAATAGACAAGATTAATAAAGGCAGCAATAAAGTATAGGCACCGATTCAGAGATTTAAAAAGCAGTAATACTTATTATGACAGAAATGGAATTTACCGATGGAAGATGGTGATTCCTTATGTTAATATATAGGACAAATATAAAACCAAGTTAATTAACATGCAAGTTAAAGGGCAGCGAATGATTACAGGACTGCCACTAGTTGAAGGAAGCGATGCTAAAAAGGATTGATTTGAATAAAAAGAGGACAGCGATCAAATTGAAAGAAAACAATTAGTTATGAGAAGTCATGACTCCTTGAAGAATTATTAAATTTTCAAAAAGGTGTATCTTTTCATAAAGATATAAATAGATTAAGAAATGGAATGAAGGAAAAGAGGACATCGAATGGAAAAAAGAGAATTTATTCTGGAGAAAGAGAATCATTCTAATAAAGAATATTCTGTGAGAATCTGATCACAAAGAAAAGCAGCAACTTATGAAAATATCATCGCTGGCAAAAAGGAGAAGACAGAAAGGGGGTTCCTGCAGATTGATTTACAGTGAGGTAAGTGTTTTCGTAAATTTAAATAGGAAGTCGATAAATATTCTATGTATTTAAATAATAATATTTGATGAATACATACTGAATTTAGATATTGAGGATTGATAAATATATTATAAATTTAAATAACAGTAATGATTGATAAATATATTTAAATATATTTAATATTATGGTTAATAAATATATTATTGAGGATGGATAAATACAATTTACACATAATAATATTTGTCTAGTTGATGTTATTTATTAATGTTATTTTGGAATAATAAGATTATGCATGTACTGTTGATTCCTATGGCATTACTAATATGTTATTGTACACCAACATCTAATTATATATATGTATATACAATTTATGATTATGCAATAATGATGCTTGCAGCAATTACTGAGCCTTATAAGTAATAATGACTCTATTCATTCACTATGATGATAAATGGTATGATAGAATTCCATCTATGGGATCTTGAAAGATGTTAATGTCTACCCTAATGTACGTATGAAATATATTATAGAAGAATTATTCATAGTGAAGGAAATGAATAATTCTTTGACAAGAATGAAATATTTATATCATCTTTGATCTTATTAGATATTATCACTGAAACTTATTGATCTTTAACGCTTCTAATATCTCTTTGAGAAACACCTTGAATGCTAGATTCGGGTTTAAGTGCTTCTACTAGAATGGGGACATTACAACTTCTTGTTTTGCATCTGCATTATTATATATATCTATTTTCATTGCAATACCTGGCAAACTCTTCATCAAATCATTCAAAACCAAAAGTTACAAAACCGAAAGCAATCAGTCAAATCAGAAAATTCAGTTAGCAGATTTCCCATTAGGTGTGGGACATCTCAAAACATGGTGAAGAGTGCCTTTTCCACATAAGGTAACACCCATAAAAATTAAAAAATGCTTAGAATTATGTTCAACTTTCGAAAATTTGGTGAATCAAGCCATTATCCCAACTAGGGACATTAGAATGGTATAAGATCCAAGTTCTTGCCAACCTACAAGGAAAGATGACATCTTGATGTAAATTACATCACATGCATGGTAGTACGAAAGACAAAAAAATAAAGACATTTCAAGAATCCTTAATAGAAATGATGCGAACTTGGTAAAAATATCAGAAAAATCTAAAGGCACGGGTAAAAACACATATGGAAGAAAAGTACAAACTTGAGGCCTCCAAGATCCTTCGAGAGTATCATAGGTGGTCTAATGAACTCAAAGCTGAAGTTCCCTTTGATGATTATTTGGAGATACTTGAAGATTGGTATCCGAACAAAAGTGACCTATATGAATACATAAGAAAGATGAGAAAGACAAAGGAAATGTTAGATGATGAGCCAAAAAAGAAGATAGTGGAACTAAAAACAACAATTGATACACCTATGCCACAACTACTAAGAGAGGTCAAGGAAGAAGTTGTGGAGCATGAGCCAAAGGAAGAAGAGAAGTCAGAATAAAAAACACCAGAAGTTGCAAAGTAGCAAGAACCTAAGGAAGGAGAAATGTCAAAACAAACCATTGAGCAAGAACAAAGAAAATATGCCATGCAAGGTGAAGTTGAAAAAGAAGTTTCTATTCAGAAAGCACCGATTAATCTCCCAGAGATTGAGTTCGTACCATGTGAAGCTGATTTTCAAGATAGTTGTAAAAATGAAAGTGATAAGAACTTTTCGATAACATTGAAATTCCCAAATAGTGGTATGGCAGGGAATTAGTGCCACCTCCTGATTGAAAATGTCCAAGAGCAGTGGTGGCAAACCACATGCCAAAACAAAAGGAAATTGTTGGAGGCTGGGCTCTATAAATAGTCGCCCCAACCTTCCTAATTCATCCATTCGTACTTATTCATTCTTATTTTACTCATTTCACAGTGATTCAAGACTGAATTCGTATTCCTTCTTTCTCATTTCAATTGCATTCATTCACTTTTGCCTTTGTGATATCATTGGTTATCATTGTTGGAGTTGTCTCTTATTCATATTTGAAATACCTTGAGCATCATACATTTACCAGCTGTTAGTAAATAACAGCTACCACCATATCCGAGCATTCATTGGAGAAGGCGTATCATACCAAAATATACGCCTGCTGGTTAAATACTTTTGTGTTTTACCAGTTCTGTATATCTATTTTTTTGAGTGAGGAAGAGTGAAATCTGAGGAGTTGTCAGTTATCTGAGGGCTAGAAATTGCTGAATTGATCAAAAAGTGAAGGTTGTGTTGTCAACACTTTGAGGAAAAACAAATTATAGGCATGAGATATTCTTCTACTATCTATTTATGTGGTTTATCCATATAATGCTTCTTGATTTGTATTTTTTGTCTATGCATAGGAAGTGAATTGATTAATGATAAAAGATGCATTCTAGTTGTATTGTACATTGTTCGTATGATCTCCATATTAGGAGAATACCGGTTCTATTAGTTACTATTTACTAGGTTGAAATGAAGGCATGAGTCAAGTAAAGTACAACAGCTAAGTTAGTAGATTAACTCGTGAAAGCTTGTGTTACTTCTAGGATAGAATTCTTGTATAGGAGGGAACTTGTGTATTTACTTGTAATGCAGATTCATTTCTAGTAGTTTAGTATGTTGTAGGATGTCTGGGGTATGGAATATCCATTGAAGGACAAACCTATGTGTAGTGTAAGATAGCCCTAAGTCAAATCGACCCTGAATAGTGTATGTGATAGATGACCCTCAATAGAACATATTGAATGAAACACTTTGGCCAAAGTAGTGCAATTTACGACATCCACTTAGACTGTGTGATGATTGAGACTACACTGTTAGTTCACCGTGATCCCGTATTACATACTTGTTCAAGAGTTGCCGTATTGCGTAGGATGTAGTTATGTAGGACACAACACTATGCTCAGTTGGTTATCAATATCGGTTACTCTACCAATCTCTTTGTCGAAGGGAAGGGCCATCTATTGAATGATAGATGTACGAGGGACCGCATTATAAGTCCGTGGTTGGCGGAAAAACACCCGAGTGATGCTTCTCCTCCACAACAGGCGACTGAAGAACCAAGATTTGAAAGGACGGATTCCTAGACCTTCTTACTACTATTTGTTCAAAAGCTCCATGAGCTATGTATGTACTTGTATGCCTTAATACTCTGATGTTTATTTGAAAGAAAAGGATTACTAGTTGAATTATATTGTATCATGTTTTGATATTTTCAATAAAAGAAAATAATTTTTTTTATTGCAATGGCTTTATTACTCGTTATCTTTATTTGTTGATGTAAAATTAAGAAATTTTTATTACACGAAAGGTTAGTACGTTACACTTCCGATTCCTCTTGAGGTTTAAGAAAATCTTGCTGTTCTTAATAACTCATCTTGTTCTTTCTTCAATTGAGGCACACTCTTTGTTGGACCAATTGACTTGTGGGAGTGGTTGTTGCTCAATTTGATTTCGGGTGTACATAGGAAGTACTTCTTCATCATCATTGGACAATCCTTCAATATCTTGCAACAAGCAATCTTTCATTTGGTGGAGTGTGAACCTGCTGTTACTGCGCTTCTGTACTTCGAACTCATCTTTGCAATTAGCCCAAAAATCTTCAACTGCAGGCACATGAGCATAATTCTGAGCAAGACGGGATGCGAAGACACCATGAGGATCGTATGATCGCCTCTCGCTGAATGGTTTGAGACCAAATTTTGATAACTCATCACCCATTAACTTTGCATCATCTGAATGCCTCGGCCAAGTTTGTCCCGCTTTGGCATAACTGCAAACTGGTCCTGAAAGGGATGGAGGTGGAGGTAAATGACAACCTTATTGCCGCCGTTACTGGCATGCCGACTGTGGGAAGAAATTTTTTTCAAGATAAAAAGAGTAATGAGGAAGCGATGACCCAGTTTTTTAAGGATGATGAACGGAAGAATTTGGTCAAGTTGGAGAACTGGGGCTATGATAGAATTTCTCTCAAGAAAATCTGGGCTAGGGTTGCGGAGGTGATGATGCGTTACGTGACGTTGAAAGGGAGATTTAAGGCTCTGCTTGGTCACCACTTTACACTCTTGAATCACTTCGGGCATGGTTTATTTATTTCTTTTCCCTTTTTCCTTTTGTCTTCTTTGGAATCCTCGATGTATGCTCATTTGAAGAATAGGAGGGCCCCTGTCCTCCATGAAGGGCTTATTTTGCTTATTATGGAGCATGTCCAATCTCTAACTCTGGTTCAGGCCATCAAAGGCAAGGAAGAGTTTTTTGATGCTTTATTAGGGTTTTCGGATTCAGAATCCTTGGAGGAGGAGGAAGAGGAATGGGATGAGGACAAGGATGCTGCTTGCCTTACGACCGTGGCTTCAGCTTCCAAGAAAAGGAAGGTGGTGGGTTCTAAGAGTAATAGGGCGACTAAGAGGCATACCTCTTCGGGGAGTGATGACACAAAGGTTGGGTCGGATGGGTCCTCTCCCAAGGATGCGGAATTGGCTATTGGCAAAAGTGTTGTTGGTGGGGCTCTTGAGGTTGGGGCCCAGGTCAATATTGGGTCGATTGAGAAACCGAGAAGACTGTCGAAGGGATTGGCCAATTTGAAGAAGAAGGCTTCTGTTGTTACTGCTACAGACCCTAAGGAGATTGACGAAGATAAGGTTCCTGCGAATAAAACGGTGACGGTGGAGGATTTTCCAGTTCATGACATGCCGAAGGTGTCCCTTGTGAAGGAGGTTGAGGGTCTGAATGTGGAGGAGGAAAAGAGATGTTAATCCACCCTTGAAGATTGATCCTTTGTCAGAGGATTTTTCGTACTTGGACGAGGATGATACTTCTATGTTTGGCTTGCTGGATATGGCAAAGGTGGGGGCTACGGGCACCTTCAAACTGGCCAAATGGAATTTGCAAGAATTCAATAAAATTAATATTAAGATAAGAGGTTTAAAGGCGAATATGGAGAATGCTCAGAAGGCCTCTGTGTTCGACATCCTCATTGATAGATTTGTGGAATTGGAAGGTTCGTTTAATGATTTCAAGGCTTTGTGCGAGGACAAAATGCAAGCCTTGGAGGCCAAGGTTGCTGGTATTAATGGGGATATCAAAAAATTGTTGCAGGTTAGCTATACCTCGGTTAAGAATAGTGTTGAGGCCTTGGAAATTCTTTTTAAGAAAATTGGGCAGCTTAGAGAAGACCAGGTTTTCTTCTCGGAGATTATGGAGAAAGAGCAAATGGCTAAGGGTAAGGGTAAAAAAATTGTGAAGGATGATGACAAGGTTCCTGTTGGTAGAGGATCGACTGAATGGAAGAAAGCATTCGATGCTGAGAAGAAGGAACTGCTAGATATGGTTGAAAAACATAAGAACCAGTAGATTGAGGTGGCCAAAACTACGAGTGGCCTTAACTAGTTTTTTTTTCTTTCTGTTTTTGTTTGGTTTGTCTTTTGTCCATTGTTTTGCTGGTGGGTGCCGACGGTTGTTGATTGTCTTTTTTTACTCTGGCACTCGTGGTGGCTAGTTTTTTGGCTGTTGGGTTGCTGCTGGTAGACTTTTGATTACTTTTTGGAGCAACATTTTTTTACTGATGTATAGGGTTTCGGGTCCCTTCAAAACTTGTTTTTCCCTATTATCAAAACTTTGCATCATCTGATGATCTACATCTGTAGATTCCCAACTCAAATGGAAAACTAAAAGCAACCTTCTTTCGATTCCGCAAGAAAGTGTGAACTTCATACACTTGCCTCAGAAACTCCATGAAAACCACCTCATCTGAAGGTTATCTTAGCAACATGACTGGACTACTTGAGAAGCCGTACACTCTGAGGTAGGAGAATGTAGGAAACTGGATGAACCAATCTGCCCACTCCGCCATTGCTGCCCGAGCAGTTGATGAAATCCGTACATGCAACTCGTTGTCTAGGTCTCTCACTGTATGCATCAAGAATGCCTCATTTACCCTTTTGTAGTGATGTGCTGACTCTGAAAACTCCAGTTGAGGGTAATGATTATAAACATGCTGTATATCCAGAGTTCCCACGATATTCAATCCTCTAAATTTTCCTTGAAAGACCACTAGGTAGACTAGATATGAAATCATGTGGAACTCATGGATTTTGAAATATTCAGTCATTTGATGGTGAAAACTATCGTTGATCAAAGTTGGCTAGTCATAGAGCTCTGATTTATTAACGATGATAGAGAACATCCAAGGCTGGAATTTTGTAGCTTCTGCTTGATCAATGATTGGGTTGAGCAGAGTAATCATTATTGCCAATTCCTCAAATTCTCCACGCCCGATGTTCTTTGGCAAAGTGTTATGTTTCTTCTTCAACCTTTTTTGTGCAACTTTCTTGCGGTATTTATCCTTGTGCATGTGCCACACATTGTGACATTCTTCAATCGAGATGACAAAATTTTCAGACCAAGGTGGTATTGAAAAGCACTTTTCAACCATGTTTGGCTTGAGGCTGCAAACTACTCTTCCATCTGCTGCTTGAATTTCTCGTGTTGTAGGGTTATAATGCTTGATACAAGCAATTACAAACTCTAGAATTTGCATTGAAATAGGAATTGAAGCCGCTGCGAGCAATCCGAAATGACCAAGATGTCTGATTGGAACATTGCCTACATCTTCCAAAGCACACAAATTGAACACTGGTTTTATATGATGCAAGTCAGTTTCAGAAGTTTTGATGAAGTCATGATAGAACACTGTCTTGGTTTTGAATTCAATGGGAGAGTACTCCATGCTAAAAAACTTGAAGATTGACTATAAACTTGACTATGCTCGGACAAGTTTTGCACAAATTCTAAATTTAGCTTGCTGATTTTTCTTCTTCAAATGGGCAGATTTTTCAAAAATAATTTGAGATATGGATTTTGTAGAGAATCTTGTTGCAAGAAGACCTAGATCGTTCGTTTTTGAAAATTGTCGATGGCTGGTTGAAAAAGCAGAAACCCTAATTTTTTGAAAAAAAGTTGAGAGTTGGGTTTTGTATAGAATCACATTTTGGATGAACCCAATTGATCAGATTTTGAAAATATTGAAGATTTCTTGGACATGCGTAAAAAAGCAGATTCTTGAAAGTTGAAAAAAATTCCAAAGTTGTTGAGAATCATGAACCAAGCTGACCTAGATTGTTGAAAATTGAAAAAGGTGACCCCTTCTGAAAATTGATGCCCTGGAAAAATAAAGCATGAAAAAGTGTGCCTCTTAGCAACCTAATAAGGAAAATATGAAGAACTCTGAAAAATCACCAAGTTTTAGCCTTTAAATCTTCAAATGAAGAATTTTTTTATGTTTCTCCTCTCTTGCTCTTGGATGCCACCTGCAAAAATTTGTGAATAATGGAAGAAAAATCCATCTTAAATAGGTTTTTAGGATAAAAAAATGCTTTGTTTCCTAAATTTAGAACTATGAAAAACCCTTCTGGAGCAGGTGCATCGAACTTGGACACTTTTTTGATGTTGAAAGATAAAATTTGGAAAAATTGACTAAGGCATGGAGCTTTGGACTCGCTTGGCTAGCAAACTTGGCCATTTTTTTGAAATTTCCTAAATTTAGCTCAATAAAACTCATGTCTTCAATCTTCGATCCCGGTTGCCTGGTGAATGCTGTGAATTGGCTGACTGCTCCGTTGCGTAGCTTGGCTGAATCTAAAAAGATTATCCTGGAGGCAACTTTTGATAAAAACACCATCTGGACCTTCAAAAACATGGGCGCCCTTGGCTAGCTGGGGCGCCCATGGCTTCAGTGTTAGCCATTTTCATGTTCTTCAAATTTTATCACTGTCTTCAACCCTTCTGATGAATTTGCAATTTCGAGAGCTAGATTGACTTGATGAATTGATTGTTAGATTCGTTGGATAGCTTGATGAATTCTGAGGAGGGTCTTCTGGGAGCTGTATCTCCTGAAAAGATGATTTGGGGCCTCAAATCCTTGGGCGCCCCTGGCTACCTGGGGCACCCATCCATGCCAGAGTTAGTTTTTTCTTCCGAGTTTCTATCTTTCTTTTGACTTTTCTCTGCTTGTTTGATTTGCAATATCTGATGATTGGCAAGTCTGATGAATCCACCGTTGATTTCGTTGGAGAGTTTGTTGGAATCTGAAGAAATGTTCTTGGAGATTACAAACCCTAATTGCCACTTTTAGCCCCTCAAAAGCTTGGGTGCCCCTGCCTACCTGGGGCGCCCATACTCTCTAAACAATCATTTTTTGAGCATTTTCATCTTTCAAACTTGAAACCTCATGTTATGCCCTCCGTTTGATCTGAAACTGCGGGTGATTGAAGGATCTGATGATCTGGCGAAGACATTTACTGGATAGATGGCAGAATTCTGAAGACAATGGTCATATTTGCAAACTCTAATCATTGAATCAAGTGGCTCAAAATCCTAGGCGGCTCTGGTTACCTGGGGCGCCCAAGAATCCCAAAGATAGTTTATTTTTTGATATTTTCACAATTTGCAGTTTGCCTCTCTACCAAGACTTCTCCGTGTTCAATATCGAATTCCAGCTGACTGATTGATTCGATGATCATTCTAATGGATCCACTACGGAGCTTGCTGAATTCTTAGCAACATTGTCTGGGAGCACTAACCCTAACTCCATGAACTGGTGCCTTGAAAAACTGGGCGCCCTTGGCTACCAAGGGTGCCTTTACTATGTAGTGTTAGAATTTTATTTGAAATTTTCAACTTTCCCCTTGTTCCTCATGTTCCTCGTTGTTTTGACTGCTAGAAATTGAAATTTTTTTCTAAGGAACAAAATCCTGGGCGCCTAGATTGGGTAGGGGTTCCTGGACTCTCCAATGTTAGCCAAATTTTCACATTTTCAATATTTTCTATCCTCCCTCCTTCGTTTTTCGTTCCTTGATCATTTGTTGTAGCTTCTCGATTTGTACAGTGCTTGAGACTTTGAATTTGACACCTGGCAGTTGAGCAACCTCCATTAATGACCTTGGAGCTCTTGAAAAAGCAAAATAGACCCACCAGGGAAAAACTAATCTTTTGACAATTTTGACTAGACTAGCCTGATGAGGAAGTATTTTAAGCTAATCAAAATCAGTTTGAACCTTGGAAGCCAAACTTTCTATTTTTAGAAAATTTTGCTAGCATCCATTTTAGAAGAAACCTAGAAAAACCCAGAAAAAGTTCTATTTTTAGAAAGTCTCTAAAAATAGAAAATTTCCTAAAATTTTTGGCCAAAAAATTGAGATCTGGGTTTTGTAGACAAGGTCACTCTAAGCAGACCCAGATCGTCAGATTTTGAAAATTTTGAGTTTTTAACCCTCATGCAAGACATGCAAATTCCCAATTTTGACCTTTTTTGACAATTTTAACAAGACTTTTAACCATTTCTTCAAAATGCCTAATTGTAGCAAAAATTTTAATTTGGGGTACAACACAATGATTCACCAATGAAGCCCAACAGTGATCTCTTAAAGAAACTAGCACAAATTCTCCAAACTGTGTCTTTCAACAACATAGACTCTAGAGAATGCTAGTTGTAAGGGATTTCGTCCTCACAAACTTTGAGAAGAAAGCTCTTCTCCAAAATCAGAACCAAATTCAATAGCTTCATCCAACATAAAGAAAGAATAAGCTCAAAATGCTCATATATAGCCCCTCCAAAACCCCACGACCCCTTTGAGGGAATTAAAAGATTTAATTTTAAATTATATTTTCCCCCTTATGCCTCCCTAGGTGGCCAAATTTAAGTTATAACATTCTATATTTTAATTTTCACTTATGTCTCCATTGGCCCCCTTTCGTAAAGTCACTTTATTAGAATAACATATGTTAAATATTTTAATTTAACTTTAATAACATTATGTTATTTTAAAATAATTGCATTAGGCCATTAAACACTGAAATGTTGATGCCAACTGCACCCACTGACACTACCAAAAATAGAAAGACTGACAATTGGCTTCCCAGACACCCAAAATTGATTTACTAAAATAGTATGGGAGAAAACACCAAAAAAACTCCAGAAAAGGTCATTACACAACTTTCCACCCCACCATGAAAGATAAATAGTCACCGAAGTTCCCTTACCACACTCCATTAGCCTATGAGAACAATTGAATAGGCTAACTTTGACAATCTCATGTTAAGGCTAGGAAGGGGACATTACAGTCCGCCCTTCCCAAGATTGCTTGTCCTCAAGCAATCTTAACTCTAGATGCTGTAAAATCTACTCATTTTTGCACGTCGCATCCTCCACTAGTAAGTTCCTCCACTTGACCAAATACTCCTTGATTAGCCTCCTCTAAAGAGTCCACTCTCTGGAATCTATAATGGCCTCTGGAATCAGAATCAACTTACCCTCCTCATCCAAGGGTGGCAACTTAGATGAAGGATCCACATTATGCCCCAATGCCTTCTTTGTTGGAACACAACAATCTATTGAGAGGGGGGGTGAATTAGTAGATATTAAAATTTAACCCTTTAACCTTTAGAGCAGACTGACTTCTTAAACACTTAGTGTGCAGATTGAAACATGAAATACAAAAAGTTAAACAAGCACACAATCTAACAACTCATAACACATGATATACGTGGAAAACCCAAGATGGGAAAAACCACGGTGAGAAAATGCTGCTAAGAGCTACTGTCCTAATCCAGCCTTGCAAAGAAACCTTCTGTTACAACTTTTAAGGGCACCAACCCTAAGGAGACACCAATCCCCTATTCTGAGCACCAACTCAGTTATTTGATGGCACCAACCAATCAGATTTATAACATAAATGATTATTACAATTTGTTCATCAAGAACACAAATCAATGTTACAACTTAGTCTGCAACTACTCAAGTTTTCTATTGTTGCCACAACAACTCTCTTCTCTGCTCTGCACCCCTCTGATCTGCTCTATTCTTCTCCTTTTCACTTAGTGCATTCTTTGTCTGCCTCAAGAGCACAAAATACCTTCTGCACTGTGAACTCTCTTTTTCTCACATCTCACACAGTTACACCTATGGTCAATATTCTGATCATTTGTTTTGTGTAGTTGCTGATCAATGGAGATTGCCTCAGGATTCTCTACCACATACAGATCTTTGTTAGGGTTCTAGGATATCTTCTTCATTGCCATACTTCTGCATTGAGCTGCACAAAATGTAATTCTATTACAGAGAATTTTATCTCATTGTCTCTCTCTATCAAACCCTAGAATCAGATATGCATTTAATTTGTTCTCTGTTTATTCGATTTGATTTTGACCTCAATCACCATCACAATCTGTGCCACTGATTCCAAATCAAATTTGCAATCATATTGGTTGTTGGTGTAGTTGAGCCAACTAACTTCAAATAGAGTGGGTTTTTGGCTTAAAATCTTGTTCACACGAACCTGACCATTGTATTTCTTCATATTTAAATCTGCGCCGTCGATTTCATCACTTCACGCCATGATCTAGCGTTCCTTGTTCTTCATCACACCTTTAAATTATCACCGTCATATGAGCCTTCCTTTAAAACTCCATCGTCGATCATGTCCATCCCATATTGCTCCAGTTCTTGAGTCACCACCATTCAATCACGCAATGCGAGTAACCTTGGTGATGACCGTTAGATCATTCACCCTTCAAATTTGTACCGTTGATCTTCATTCATTGGGTATCACTGTAACTGATATGACTTCATATGTCATTCTCGCGATGTGAATACATTTAGCGATCATTGTCGGATTGATCGTTCTTTAAAATCTGCGTTGTCCCCTGCTGTATTGCTAGCAAAGGACACGGGCCCACAGAATCCTAGCGGGTTGGCGGGCTACTGCCACCTGTTCACCTTAGATGTCACCTTCCACTTCCATTTTACATTCATCGCTCGTCTCAAGAACCATCCCATCGCCTTGCTTCACAACAATGATGTGAAGTGATCGAGCAGTATGTCGCCACGTGTCTGCCAGACCCACAAAATGCTTGTCCTCCATCTGATCAAAACACCATTTGATCTCCATCATCCCCCACTTCGCCACGAGGTATAGACAGGGTCCCACCACAGGTGCTACAGGCTAGCGGTCACCATTGATCTTCCTCGGCTTGATCACTGCCGTTGATCAAATTCCATCTCTCATCGCTAAACTATTAGCCAACTTCAAGGAGCTTTCCATGATGCATGGGACCTTAGTGATAGTCGTTAGTTGTGGAAACATTGAGCGCGCACCGTTCGATCTTCAAAAGAATAAATAAGAAACACCAACTGGAAGATTAGGTAAAGGAGCCGGTTCCCCCACGTTGTAATAGACTTAAGTTATAACTTAAGCTACCTGCAACCTGCTATAGCCAGTCAATGAAAAAATATAATTTTTGTTTGAGCACCATGACTGCAATAGCTAGGGTTAAATTGATAAACCCTAAATGTGTCCGAAAGCATACATAAACCGTTTTTGAGCTCATCTTTCAGCCTCTAGACCTACAGTTTATGTCTTCGAGAAGCTCTTAGAAAACCCATATCGAATTTGTCAATAGATTCTCATTCAAATGCTTGGAAGCCATTGTTGCAAAAATGATGACAACATTTTGTCAACTATGCAGCATTTAGAGAAACTTTGCAACATTTGCAAAATGTCCTTTTATGCATTTACAACAGTTCACACTTTTGGAACTAAATCCACATTTCTCACAAACATCTTCTGTCATTATGCCAACAATCTTCCTTGCATGATTTCCCCTTTTGACATCAATGACAACAATATGCCAACAATCTCCCCCTTTTTCATTGATGGCAAAACCAAATGCTCGCTCAGCCTATATCATTTGAATCTAATACCAATTCACTCTCTGTACCAGTTACTGAGAAGCCCTGTACCAATTGAAGATATTGCAGTCCATGCTCTGTACCAATATCATCTTTACTTTCCCCCTTTTTCTCAATTGCTTGAGCATCTGCACAACTTTCTCCCCCTTTGACATCAATGGCAAAGGGTCAATCTGCATTTTCTCCCCCTGAGGATATGCTCCCCCTTTGACAAACAGTTCAAAGATAAAGAGGAGACATGTAAAACCATCAAGTCGTTAGAAATTTGTAAAACCATTTTTACCTGACTTGATCTATGCTTTCCATTTCTTGGGATGAATGAAGTATAAATGAAGCTCCCCCTGGACTCATGCCCTATTATTAGAGTCTAGTGATATGATGTGGGAGCAATCACTCCCAACTTTTGCCTTAGATATTCAAATTGTTCCTTGGGAAGAGGCTCGGTGAAAATGTCAACCACTTGTTCATTTGTGGGAACAAACTCTATGCTGACTTCCCTGTTTGCAACCTTCTCTCTTATGAAGTGATACTTGATGGATATGTGCTTTGTTCTAGAGTGCATCACTAGATTCTTTGAGATATTTATGGCACTTGAATTGTCACAAAGAATAGAGATAGGTTCTTTGTGCTCGACCTTGATGTCATTAAGTGTCTGCTTCATCCACAAGACCTGAGTACATGTTGTTGCTACATATTCTGCTTCTGCTATGGATAGAGTGACTGATTCTTGCTTTTTTCTTATCTGAGAAACCAATTTGTTTCCTAAGAAGAATGCTCCTCCACTTGTGCTTTTTCTATCATCTGTCCAACCAGCCCAATTTGCGTCTGTGTATGCTGTGAAAGAAAAATCCTTGCTCTTGGGATACCACAACCCATAGTCAACAGTGCTTTTGATATATCTGAAAATTCTTTTCACAGTGTTGACATAAGACTCCTTTGGTGCAGCCTTAAATCTTGCTACCATACATACTGCCTGCATTATATCCGGTCTTGATGCAGTTAAGTACAACAAGCTACCAATCATTGACCTATACATTGTCTGATTTGCATCTGGTGACTCATCAGATTTACTCAACTTACAGCCAATTATCATGGGGGTACTGACCGGTTGGCTATCCTCCATGCCAAACTTCTTGAGCATTTCCTTAGCTTATTTAGTCTGAGATATAAATATCCCATATTCTGTTTGTGCTATCTGTAAGCCAAGGAAAAATGACAACCCTCCTAACATAGACATCTCAAATTCATCTTGCATATGTGTAGCAAATATTTTACACATTTTATCATTGCTACCTCCAAATATGATGTCATCTACATATACAACAACAATGATCATGTGCTCACCTTCTGATTTGAAATACAAATTACTGTCTGCACATCCCTTTTTGAATCCTTGTTGCTGAAGATATTGGTCTAACCTGGAATACCATGCTCTTGGTGCTTGTTTTGGACCATACAACGCCTTAATTTGCAAACATAATCCTCTTCTTTTGATAGCTGAAAACCTTCTGGCGTAGACTTCCTCTTCAAGATTTCCATTTAGAAATGCAGATTTAACATCCATCTGATAAACTTTAAACCCTTTATAAGCTGAAAATGCGAGAAACATTCTAATGGCTTCTAATCTTGCAACAGGTGCAAATGTTTCTTCAAAGTCAATGCCTTCAACTTGTGCATATCCCTTGCACACCAACCTTGCTTTATTCCTCACCACAACTCCATCCTCATTGAGCTTGTTTCTAAATACCCATTTTGTGCCAATGACATTTTTGCTTGGGGGTCTAGGAACCAATTCCCATGTTTTGTTTTTCTCAATCTGATTTAACTTTTCCTCCATGGCCTTTATCCAACTCTCATCCTTGCTGGCTTCAAAGAAGCTTTTTGGCTCAATCTATGATAGGAGAGCAAAATTTACTTGTTCCTTATTATTTGCAAGTCTTCTCCTGGTTTGAACTCCTTCATTTTTGTCACCAATTATTTGATCTGTTGGATGATCCTTCTGCACATACTTTTCAAGTGCTCATTCCATCTCTTGTAAATCATTTTTGTTCAGTTATTTTTGTCCATCTCACCGTATTCACAAGGGTTTTTGTCCTTGGAATTAAAGCCCAACCAAAGTTGCAGCCAAAGAGAAGAATCTCCAAATGAAAAATTATATGAATGAATGCCAAATGACTTGCACTTTACTTTCTTTTATAGCCCTCCCAAAATAACCTTAACAAAGCCGACCTCCTTTATTTTATTTTATTTATTTATATATTTATATTTATATTTTATTTATTTATTTACTATATTATTTATATTTAATTTAAATATGGAAACTAGTGTTCAAAAACACTTTTTCCCGCCCTTACAAAATTTGAATTTCAAATCAAATTGGGGACATGACACATCTACCTTGTAAATTCTCTGTCATATTGTATGGTTCCAACATTTTTGGAAAGTGTTTCTAAGAACTTAGGGTGTATTGGGAAAATATTTTTGTACTATTAATTCTCACCATTGTAATATTTTCGTAAGGGATGATGGGTCCACTAGCAACGGTAACGGTGACTTGTGGACATAAATATTTAATATTGTTTTCTCCACATGTGGACGCCTAGAATGGGATAATAAGAGATAAGGAAAAGGACAAATGAGTGACTGTTGGTATTCTCCAAGTGGGAGCTTGTAATGAGGCAACATGTGTCTCTTGGTATTCCATCATTTATTGCATTTAATGTAATGTTTATCTCCCAAGTTTGGGCGCCCAAGTTGGAAGGAAAGTATTGGAGCCAAAACTAGTGTCCCAGTGTCCCTTGCGTTTCAAGGAGGTAATCCAAGGGTTGGGGACGTTTGGAATGAAGGGTCATCTTTGGGCACCATGTTTGGTGCATTAGATGCCTTCACAAGTGTATAAATTCAGCCCCTTGGATGTAAAAAATATAAGCATAGTTGGATGTAGTGTTTCTTTGAAGGTTCAAGGATAGGTCGAGGCATAAGGAGATTGTTCATAGGTGCACAGGTTCTGCCATGCTGGGGGCAAAGAGGAGAATGGAAGTGATTGTATTTTAATCTCATTTGTTTGAAGATAAAGTATACTTGGCCTCTCTTCTTGGTGGATTTTTTTTTCCCACAGGGGTTTCTCCATGTAAATCCTGTTTTATGTGATGCTCTTATGTTGCTGATTTGTGCCTCATTGCTGCTATTTTATGGTGATGTTATTCTTTATGTATTGCTGTTATAAGTTCACATAAGGTAGTGTTAATAAGCATGTTATGTTGGCTGATTTTTGGCATCATAAAGAAAATGAATCAAATCATGGTAATTCCATATTAAGGCAACTTAATGTTCAGATTTGCATATAAATATCAGATTTTTATGTTGCTGTAGTCCAAGCCTTGTATCTCATCCATTGAAGTTATATTTGGATAGAGATTGAATTTCCCAACAATTGTTATTTGAACCTGTTTATTTCTCATCAGTAACATCATAATTTACAGCTTTATATGTTCAATTAAGTATTGGTAATGCTTCCAATGGCATGTCCATGGAGTTTATTAATCACTTTGTGTCTATCATTGCTCTGCAGAAGAGTAAGTCTTGACAGCTTTTGTTTTGTCTCAGCTTTCAACAGTATTCTGTGTAGATATCATTATTATGAAACCTCAGAGGGCCTGGATGTGTTCTGTTTGTTTAAACTAATACAAAGAGTTTTTTGATTATTTAAGAAAGCACAGAAATACACTAGTTTGAGAGCATGAGGGCACACTTTTGATGTATGCAGTAGAAGTACATAAAGTTAGGGTGATTGCCAGTAACGTATGCCAATTCCAACACCATGATGTTGGCCTTTGACTTCGAATTTGGGGCTGTCTTTCGTTGCAGAAGATTCCTGTATGTATACAAATGTTGGATCGACTGTTCACCAACATTGCTTTTACATAAGCTTACCTCACTATGACAATGCCTGTTACATCAAACTATAATTGATAAAGCATACAACAGACATGCACTTGTAAAAATTGACATCACAATAAAACTAGGGATATTAACTAATCTGGCAGTCTAAACTAAAACTCCAGAATAAAAAAGACTGCATACATGAGACATCCTAACAGGTTTACCTAAACTAACAATTACCAGGACAATGGATCCTTAAGTTCGTAGTTCTCAATGATAGACTTATACACTAATTTGTTTCTATTTAAGAAAAGTTAGTATGAATGAGAACTGCTTCAGGATTTGGAGGATAGGGTTAATTGGTAAGTGTTGTTTGTCATTCTAAAACTTGGGAGACTGCTGTTTTTTCTTTTCTAGATGCTTACATACAAAGTCTGTAAGTTATGTTTCTCACATTTGAATACACAACTCATTTACCAATGTGGGTCCTAAGCATTTTTCCATGATACTTTTCTCTTTTTTTTTAATACATAAAACATAATTGATGTCCAAGGAATTATTAATGTTTTGCAGTTACAGCATGCTGGATTTCGACCTGATGTAGTCAGTTATACACAATTGATCAGTGCATATGGAAAGGCAAGGAAAGAAGAGTCAGCACAAGCAGTTTTTGATGAAATGATTGATGCTGGTGTCAGGTGAGGATGATGTCGGGCCATGTCTTCTCTACAATAGATTATGTTGCAAACTATTTAAACTGTGGTTGATTTCAATGCCTATTTATAATAATTAAAAACAGTAAGCCATTTTAGTTTGTGCAACCTTGCATCAATCCTGAATTTCTGGATGTTTCATCCTACCTAGAATTCTTTCTTTCATCTTGGCAGAATCTAGCATTCTCCTGTTTATCTCTTTTAAATAACAAGAAACTCAGTTCAATGTATAAGTGGCTATAGTGAAATTGATTGTTGTATTTTTGCACAAGTTTGTCATTAGTGCTGTTAGTTAAGCTCTTTCATTTTATTTTGATTTCTCTACTTCCAAAAAGATTTATGTATAGAGGGTCCTTTCTGTAAAGATGTTCTTTTTATGGGCATTAAACACATCATACACACACATATTTGAAAATGTACATACAGCAGAAGTCTGAAAACATGGGCAAGCCAGGTTATTGATCAGATCCTGCACACTTATCAAGAACGTTAAAATATAAGCTGACCTATACAAATGTCAGAATTTTAAATGTAGATCACACTCTAGGCTTGTGGACATTACTACTACGATTTCTGATGGTGCACTTTGATTCTTGCTTCTAGGTAGATGGAGCTTGCCTATGTGTCTCTATGTTTGGTTGAGTTTTTAGCTTTACACTCTCAGATTACAGAGGTTCAAGGTGATAGGATTGATGCTTTGACATATGATTGTGGATGCTTCTTATAACGTGGACCACATGTTTATGGAGTTACTTCTAGCAGAATATATGGCCTTATTATGGAGTTGCTTTGTGTAGCTTATAATGTTTGGTTTGAGCTTGTATTCTTCTTGACCCGGCTAGGTTCAGATATGGTGGAATGGTGGTGTGACTTTTATTGATTTTGATCAAGACATTGTTGGTCCTATTCTTTGATGAGCCCTTTTTCATTTGGGCCAGATCTTAGTAGCTCTTGGGTGAGCTCCTATGTTCTGTGGAGGACTAGGTTAGCTGCTTAGTGAGTTTTCATTGAGGTTGAGGACCTAGGGTCCACAAGGTTGCTTGGAGTTTGAGATGGATTTCATGGACCATATGATGTTGATTTCATCTTTGTTCTTCGTGGAGTGTTGTCCAGACTCTAGGATTTTAAGGTGATACATTACTTTTGGATTTTTCTCTTGCAATGTGATGATTAATAGATTATCATTGGATTTAAGTGGTTGAATGTTGATCGAGTTGAATTTTGGGACTTACATGCCATATTAACTGAGTGATCTGTGGCTTTGGAGCATGGATAAGATTGTGTCCTTATTGTATTCAAGAAGCTGCATATAAGGTGGGGCAGGTGGGGGAGAGGAGGTGGGGTTTGTCTTGCAATCATCCTTGTGTTCTCTATGAAAGGTTCAAGGAGCAATGTTAGTGCATATTGTTATCCTAAATTTTTAACTCGTTTCAAAATTTGGGTAACCAATCAAAATTTTCTTAAAACTTGAGATTTTTCTTCTCTAAGGCACGCATTACGAGGTGCAAAGAGTGGAAATCTCTGTTTTAGGTTGATTAACCTTTGGGCTACTCTTTTTCCCCTTTTCGTTTCCGTTTTCGTCAATTTCTGAGTTGTTTTTAGTGTCTTTTTGACCAATTTCGGGTTTTTGGAGCAACTCAGCAAATAGGGAAATTTAGACTTAAAGGCAAAATTGCTTAAGTTCCTAAAAATCCCGAAATTGCTTAAGTTATTGAAAAACCCGAATTTGTTAAGTCTTTATATTTTTGACAAAAAGCAAAATTGTTATTTGGCTTTGAAAACCCGAATTTATTTAAAATCTTCATATTTGACAAAAGTTAAAATTGCTTTTTGGTCTAAAAGTCCGACTTCATTCAAACATATGTAAAAGCTTCAAAAAAAGCCCGATTTTGTCATAATAAGAATTGCGTTGGCTCCTTAAAAACCCGATTCATGTTTTTGATAACATTTTATATTGCTAAAGGCTTTGAAAAACCCGATGTCCTTCAGATTCAAGCTAAGTTGAATCCTTCTTTGCTTTTACTTCCCCATTTCATGGAGATTTTGTCGACCATAATGCTTGAAGTTCGGACTTTTGTCTGTAAATAGCCATCGCCCCTTTTCATTTCTGAACGCGCCTAGGGTTTTGTCTCCGTAATTTTCATATACAACTCATCTCCAGGTATGTTATGCGTTTTTCTGTTATCTTTTACGTCTTTTTCATTTATATGCATTTTGTTTTAGATTTAAAACGTCATTGATTTAAAACGCGTTTTCTTGTCATTGTTTATCTTTATGTAATACGTTTTCATTGTTATTTCCCTCGTCTTCTTTTAAACGCGTTGTTTGGGTCATTATCTATTATCATGTGCCCTCCGTTTTCTTTCATTTTCTGTTCGCTTTTATGTAAAACGCGTTTTCATTTAATATATTTTTCATATTCCACGTATCATACATCCTTCATTTTCCCTCGTTTTCAGTCCGCCTTCATAATAAAAACGCGTTTTTATCATATGTCTTTCATCCCACATACCCTTCTTTTTTTTTTCTTCATCTCATTCAAATCCGCCCTCTACTTTCCTTCATTCCAATTCGCCTTTTATATCCTTCATACTTCCATCTCATATACTCCATACATAATGCATTTTTCACTTTTAAATACCCTATAATAAGAACGTGTTTTTCACTTTACCATTCCAGCAATAAACAATTCATTCCGTTTTCATTTATCCATCTTCCATGCTCATTTCCTACATTTTTATTCATCCACTTCAAATATCCATTATCATTTTCCACAAATAATCCACTTTGTGTTACCATTCGAGTTTTTAACTCAAAATTATAATTTCGGGATTTGTAGCTGAAATAACAATTTTCAAAATTGCAAAATTGAAAAATTGTTAAACTTCCAAAAAATCCCGACTGCCTTTGTAGAAATTGTCAAATCTCTTTAAAACCCCGAAATTGCAAAAAGCAGAAATTGCTAAAGTGTCAAAAAGTCCCGAAATTGTTGAAGTCATTTGAAAACCCGAATTGCCTTAAAAAGCACAAAAGTTGACCTTTTTGGATGAAATTCCAAATCCAAGCCAAAGATCTCTTTGTCTTGCTGTTTCAAGAAGAGACATGCTGTTTTTGACTGCCACCATTCCATTTTAATTCCCAAATCATCTTCATTTGCCTTCCATCTTTCTTCCAAAGTCCATTTCATTGTTCTAGGGTTTGAGTTTCGCCATGTCCACTCACGTTGATGCTGATGATGTTCTGACCTTATGGGGTTTTCACCGCAGTCTTGCAGATTCCTGTTCAATGACGGATGAACCAACTTCTCCAGCAGGCAAAAAGATGAAATATAAGTTTGATAAATATCAGAATGAGATTTCTCCATCTCACGTCGTTTCAAATATCGACGAGATCAAAGACACAGAAATCGGGCATGTTGATATGTCTGAATTTCTTGACAGAGCTGAGAAATCTACTTCTTCTGATATGCAAAAATTGTTGAGGAGTCATATTCATCTGGTGTCTTCTTTTCCTGTTGCTGCCCTAGAACCAGAATTCGTCCTTGCATGTGCAGCACACTTTGATAAAGAATCCAGAACAATCAAGGACGATGATGGTAATGTGGTTATCAGACTTGATGCTGAAACAATCAATAGAGTTTTCAGAGTACCTGATGCAACTACATATTCAGAGATTTCATTGAAGAGTGCTCACAGACATTTTGAGCAGAAAAAGAGTGATTGTATTAAACATATCAACTCTAAATGGCTTCTTAAATCACGACCTTGTGTGACCCGTATGCCCAAGTTGTATCGGTCTGATTTTATAGAAGAAATTAATGATATGATCACTCTTCTGAGTAGAATTGCAGGGTTGAAAGTTTCTAATGTGTTTGAAAACTGGATGTATAAGTTCATGGTTGTTATTAGAAAAGCACATCATCCAATTTTCTGGGGAGAAATAATCAGTGACTGTTTGTGTGAACAACTTGCACAGGTTCCTACCACTCTTACCTTCTATATGAATTCATACTTGGTTTATATAGCAGCTTCCTTGAGACATTTTCCAGGCTTATCTCCTGAAGGTGACAGATCCTTGGTGCCTGTATGGAAATATTATGACTAGCTGACTTTTATTCCAAGTCGAGCGCATTATAGAAGGGTTCAAGATGCCTTCTTCGGTTATTTTATGTGTTTGTTTGACAAAGAGTTGGTAAACAACAGGGTGTCTGATGCAGCTTGGAATAAGGTAAATCAATATGGCTGCTTGTTTCTTCAATTTCCTACATTCACTTATATGAGAGTTGGATGCTTTGAAGACCAACCTTATATGCTCCCAAGATATCCAACTGATAAGATCATTCTGATGGAGCTGGGAAGGCAGTTAATGGCAGTTCATTCACGTCAAGCTATACAACACAAGTCTGGAATTGGTATTTCTTCACATAATCCATTGGTAATCGGCAGGTATTCTTTGACAACTTCTTCAAGAGCCAAAGCAATGGAAACTGAACTTCAGGAGATAACATTGAAGAGATTCCAAGCTAGAGTGGATTTTGATTACAGGAGGATGAAGGATAAAATAAAAAGAGCCTCCTTCACTCATGTTCACCGCATTGAAGACGTTTGGGCAGACCTCCGGACAGAAAAGGATATATACAAAATGGATTATTGCAGGCTAACTTTGGAGCAAATTATTGACCTAAATCTGACTTTAATTCCAGAGGGAGTAATTGATGATAAGCAGATTTTGGATCCTGAGTACGAAGAACAAGGAGTTGCTAATGCTCCCATTCCTGCAATTCAATGGTCTCAAAAGGAATCCGTCTCTATCTTTGATAGATTTCAATCAGTCTTGGCGAACACCAACTCTTGGCTCAAAAGCATAGGTGTCAAGACTATCAAAATCAAAGTTAGAGCTGAAGATGACCCAGCTGGTCCTAGAGGATTGAAATCAGAAATCAGGGAACAATCAAAAGAAGGAGCTTCCTCTTCAAGTACCAGAATCAAGCTGAAAGTAAGCAGAGCTCCAGAACAACCATTGGATAGGGAAACATTAAAGGGTAAGGAAGTCAATGAAATGCAGATTCAGGTATTAGATCAGCAAGAAGAAGACGAGGTTCTTGAGACCTCTACCATTCTAAGTGAGATAACTCCTCACGTTGAAGCTCCAATACCAGAATCAGTCATATCTCCTATGTCCCCTATCGACAGTGATGTTGATTCCTTTTCCACCGTTTTTGTTCCTTCTATTCCACCACAAGAGACTTGTCATCAGTCTTCATCTGTAATGAATACTCCCATGATGAACTTGCCTAGTAACTTCAAGAGTATTTTTGACATAAATCCAATCTTTTCAGCCATGTCAGAAACAACTCTTCCAGAAATTGATACCTCTGTAACAAGCTTTGATTGTTTCATGGCCAATCCTAGTTGTAATTTGTCTTCTGAGCAAAACATAGTTGCTGTACAAACCGAGGCACCATCTAGAATTTCTGTTGTATCACAAACTGAGCCTATTTCTACAGAGACTGCAGTTGCTATTTCAGATGTGACAACCTTGGATCTTCCTCCATGGTTGAATTCAATTGCTCCCAAAAGAAAGAAACAGGCAGTGTCTCCTGATATTTTTGATTTCCGAAAATTAAAGAAATCAAAACCAGTGATTGCAAAGAAAGCTAAAACAGGCTCACAGGTTTTTGTTGACAGCAACAGGATGAAATATGCTGAAATTGCAGAGCCTCTAGTTGATAAACCACATGAAGAGATGCAGGTATCTGATTACAGGTTCACAAGAGTGGAATTGGGCAAGCAGACTCATGCCAATATGATGCAGGATGCTCAAAGTTCAGTGACGATTTTGACACAAAGCTATAATGAACTCTTAGCTAAAAAGGAAAAGCTTAAAGAAGACAATGCTCAACTGATTTCAGTCATTCAAAGGATTACAGGATCATCAGAGGCAGTTGATTCTCTATCTACAGCTCCTCCAAATGAATCAGTTAGACAATTAGAAAGAATTGCACAAAAGGCCAAGGCAATTGATTCATGGATAACTCAGCTGATTGATCAAAGCGTTCCAATGATTGAGAAGACGTTGCAAGTTCTCAAGAATGTCAGAATAGCAAAGATAAAACTGAATCAGACTTTGGAAGCCTTCAAGCAGAGTTTGGAATCACTTGAGAAGGATTTAAAAATCTGGCATGAGATAGATCAAGTCAAGTTACAAATTCTATGCAGCAACTCAATCTTGCCAAACAGAGAGAAGTACATAGAATTTGAAGAACTTATGACAAATAGATCATTGGTCATTCAAGATCTTATCAAAGATATCCAGGCCACTTTAGAAATGAATGATGAAGTTCAGCAGGATATTCTTTCAAGTTTTGAGAAGATCTCTTGTACGGTTTTGAATCAAGAAGATGAATTACTTGAAGCTGATTCAGTTACTTCAGAAATGGCAGCCAATCTTCGTCAACAAATGGAATCACAGCAATTTTCTATGGATTCAATTCAAAAGCTTATCAATCATCAAACAATCCTTGAGAAAATGCAAACTACTTATGAAGAGCATAGATTGGCGACTATCAGATACTTTGATGTAATTTTGAAGATAGTTGCAGTGGCCAAGAACACGTTGTGTCCAGATCCGAATGAGTTGCAAACCATCATCAGCAAATTCTTATCTTTCAAAGATAGGAATGAAACAGATTAAATTTTAGATTGTTTTATGTAATTTTACTTTCGACAATATATATGTAAAAACAAATTTTGCAATTGCAAGTGTTCTTTCCTTGCAATTTTCGAAAATGTAATTACATGTAAAATCTTACAAGACAAATCACAATTTGGATTGTAATTTTGAATAAGTCAATTGCAATTAGTTATCGGTTGAGAGATTTTCTCAAGTTTGTTGAGATCCTCCCACCTTTTTCTCCAGACCTTCCTCCTATAAATACTTGAGGGGCCTATTGTAATCTTTTATCTTTTTAGCAAGCAAGAAAACTCTGCAGAATTTTGTACTCATAAAGTCTTTGAGCTTTATAGTGGAATATTGTGAATTTTCAAGTAATATCAAGAAGCTGGAATTTCAGACTTTGAGCTGAATCCTTGTTTTATTATTTTGTGATTACTTGAGAATTGTTGAAGATTGCTGAAGAGAGATTCGATTTAAATATCTGTAGACTTTGTGCTGTAAATGTGAGAATTGAATTCATAATTAGTGTTAGAAATTGAGAATAATTGCAAGTCTTTGTGCTAGTATTAACTCTCATCTAGAATAGTTAATAGATACTTCATAGTTACAGATTTTACGCTGTTTTATGTTGTATATTTCCATAAAGTAATCGTTCTGAAAAAAGGTTGATAGGATTTCATTCTTCAAGACTTTGTGCTTATTGAATTGTTTTCCCATCCCGGAGGAAATAACGGAAGTCTTTGCGCTTTCAGGAAACTTTATCTCCTCTTTCTTTATTCCATTGCATAGTTACCGTACTAAAGTTTTATCAACGTATACTGTTTCTTTTCTTTGAAGAGAAGAGAATATAATCTTTCCTGAAATAAGAGGAATGATTGCTATCCTATCCATTTAGTTTTATTTAGTTAAAGGGGGAGCCTTCCCTTAATTAGGAGAGTTCAAACTCACGTGCTGTGGTTGAAATCTCAATTTTGTACGCTTTCACGAGAATACAAAATTTCCAACCAACACATATACACTCATTCGATTTAAACCTGCCTTGTTAGGCCACCTGGGTCATTAGTTGTGGATGTAACTTGGGATGCTAAGGGTTAGGGTTTATTTATTGCTTTGGGGCATCAACTTGTGGTTTGTCTAGGATTATTTCTTATCAAAACAATTGGATTCATGTTTGAGGTTTCTTAGAATCTAGGGTTATTTGGGCATATGTTAGTGTGGCAAAATCATTGTGACCTATGGTGTGTATATTGAAGGCAACTGTCATGTCCCATCCATGCCACCCAGCTGAGATGGTTCTTCCCATAAATAAATAAATAAATAAAAAGTGTTCTTTAACACTTAATTTATAATTTTATATATATATAATATAAATTAAATAAGAGATTAAGTTTATTAATAAAAATAATAATAAAATTAAATTTTAGTTAATTGAATTTAATCTTGGGCCAATCTCTTGGAACCCTAGCAACCAAATTATGGCTTGTGTATAGGTGGGCATGGTTTTCCCTGGCAGGGCATGCAAAAAAATGATTTACATATAATTCCCAGTCGATTTCTATGGCAGTACTGTGAGGACGAAACCCCTCCACAACTGCCTTTGATCAGAAGAATTTTGGGAGTTAGGTAAGGAATGTGACGCCACATACCAACAGGGAGCAGATCAGATCAGAAGTCTGTTGCATTAAAATAATCCTCCATATAGGGCTATTGGCACCTTCTACCTGAGCAGGAGTTAGATCCAGGCGTATATCACTCAGGAGGTTTATCACAGCAGGAGAGAATCCATAACGGGTGACTCTTAAGATCACCATACAACATTTCCAGGGCCCTCATTGCAGGCTGGGTGTACAAACTGGCCTGTGCAACAACTTATTGATCCATACAGTATGTACAGTCTGTCCTTCTAAGAACCGCCATTTGCTGGTAACCTTCACAGATCTGATTTGTTTGAGATGTATTTGCAACTATATCTTGTGGAACAATCATCTGTTGAACAACTCTGAGATGTATGTTGAATGGGGAATGGTTGTTATAAGGGATAAAACTTTGTGTAGCACAGTAATCATTCTGAAACTGCACTTTTCTTTCTATCAAATTGTCTATAAGAGCTGTCATTTATTTCTGTGGACTGTGAAATTTTATGTTTCAGTTTCAAATTATTTCATTAGCAATTTAGGTTGCAGACTTAAACTTTAATTCATTAGGCCAGATCTGATTGAAAACACAGGGGACAAACCCTAGGGTCATTACAGCAACATGAATTATAATCCCCCAAGTGTGTGTAGCTTCACATGTATAAGCAGTTGAAGTTTGTGACTAATTTAGATCATCTTGAGCAATTGTGCTAAAGTGGTACGGTGATAATTTGGTACATATACCATCCATATTCTCTTGCTCTCACACACGCATGTGCATGCATGTACACTCTCTCTCACACTCACACACCTTTACTACATTTCTTTGTGGAGTTGATTAATCTTGAAGGAATAATCACATGTTCTCACACAAGATACATAAGTTGCATTGCATGCATCGATACACTTCAACATGGTAGGGTAGTCTAACATGAGATTTGACAAGGTAACTAATATGGATGCTCATGAACTTGCGTTACTTATTTGTTCCTGGTCAAAGGATGCTAGGAATGAGAAGTGAATAACTACTTACCCTTCCTTTCCCTTATTCTAGTGTTCTATCTTTGTTTACTTTGTTATTTTATCTTTGTAAAGTTGTATTTATTCAAATTGTAAAGTAATTTTTTTGTATTTTTATGGTCCTAGACTCCCCAAAGTAGTTGTCCCAATAAAAAATAAATATAAGTTAACAAGATATAAAAAAATAGATGTAATATGATAATAAGAACTTATAAGAAAACTAGTCAAAGAAATTTAATCATTGTTTAGATATAGACTCTGTAATGTCCCCTTCTAGTGGAAGCACTTAAACCCGATTCTTGCATACAAAGTGTTCTTCAAAGAGACATTAAAAGTGCTAGAGATCCATAAAATTCATTGATAATATTCAATATGATGATGAAATATTCCGAGCCAAATTTTTTTCAATTTTTACCAAATACACCACAATGCAGATAACACTCGTTAGGGTTAGATAATTCAAACCAACAGATTATAAATAATTCGTTGCCAAGAATGCGCACTCAATCTCAACAAGAGAGAAGCTGTCATATGGCAAGAGGATCGTCAGTGCCTTAAACAAAATGCAACTAAAGGTAACTCTAACCAAGAATGTGTCCGCGAAGGACAAACATATGGTCAGAGGATCTTCTACGCTA
>VDFB02059140.1:0-18498 GCA_007258455.2 Sequoia sempervirens
TCTTCATGTATTGTGGGTACCTAACATGGCCTCGTAGCAGGACCCATCATCATCTTATAATCGTACATTTCTATCCTAAGTTGAACTTATGGAAGTGTTAGTGTAATTAATTAATTAATTATTACACTAATAAGTTAACAGGTCTTGCATTTAATCATTTTAGTCCTAGGTTGCAATCATTTGCAAAATAAATGGGATATGCTTCCTTTAAGTAGTTGTGGCATAAGATTCTTCTAGAACTTATCGTCATTAATGATCATCACCATGGGAGTTCCACATGTTGACTCACATGTTGTTAGATCAGACTTTGCAGAAACATCTCATGCAATATTAGGGTTTACCTCTTGCCTATTTAATCGAGATCTTGTTCATTTTGTAACATATCAATATCTTTATATCATATCAATATAGAATCTCTATTGTGCTTGCCTAGTTGCAACACTTCACAGGTGGTTGAACCCTCTTTCCACGGCTCAAAGGTCCTCCATTGAAATTTGCCAACTAGTATTGCCATCCATAATCTCAACAAAATTCACCTCCAATGAGTTTAACATCTCTTGTGAGAATTATGGCATAAAGAGGCACATGTTTGCCCCTAGGATTCCTTAGTAGAATGTAGTAGTTGAAAGAAAGAATAGAACTATTCAAGAAGTTGCAAGAATAATGATGAAAGAGGAAAATCTACTGAAAGTCTACTAGAGATAAGTAATTCATACTGTTGTTTATATACTTAACATAGTTCAAGCAAGAGAAAACAGTACAAAAACACCCTATGAGATATGGTATGGAAGGATTCCTAATTTCAAGTACTTCAAAGTGTTTGGAAGCAAATGTTATATCAAATGAGATGAAGATAACTTAGGAAAGTTCAATGCAAGGTCCGATGAAGGTATCTTCCTTGGATACTCTACTAGAAGTAAAGCCTACTAATGCTACAAGAGATTAAGAAATATTGTTGGGAGTGCACGTGTCAAAGTTGATGAAGATCTACAAAAGAATTCAATGAGGATAGATGGATATGAATCATATGATTCTTCTTGTAGAGAAGAAGAAAAAGTAAGAGAAGTGTAGAATAAAGAGGAAAAATCTCTAAAAAGACTCCTAAAACTCCAAAGCATGTGCAAAAGAATTGTTTTGTAGATCAAATCATTAGAGATAAGAATAAAGGTGTGTATGTGCAAAAGAATCATTTTGCAGATTAAATCATTGGAGATAAGAATAAAGGTTTACCAACAAGAAGGAAAGCTACTAAAGAATAGGTAAATCTATGTTTACTTTTTGAAGTTGAATCTAAAATAGTGCTTGAGGCATCCAATGATGAATATTGCATCAAAGCTATGAAAGAACTATTATAGATTAAGAAGAATCAGACTCAAGGGAACTTGCCCCAAGACCAAAAAATAAAAATGTAATTAGAACAAAGTGGGTATTCAGAAACAAACTAAATGAGAATGGAGAAGTGGTAAGGAAAAAGGCAAGGATTTTGTGTAAAGGCTACTTACAAGTTGAAGGAATAGATTTTGAGGAGACATTTTCTCCAATGCAAGGAATGGAAGCTATCAAGATGTTTTAGCTTTTGTAGCACATAATTATTTCAAATTTTATCAAATTGATGTGAATTCCACTTTCTTTAATAGAGAATTGGAAGAAGAGGTATACATAGAACAACCAAAAGGATTTCAATTATTAGACACAGTAGATATAGTCAATAGATTGAAAATGGTTATATGAATTGAAGCAATCTCCTAGAATTTGGTATGCAAGTTTGGATGAGTATTTGATATAACAAGAACTCAATAAAGGTACCATAGATAGCAATCTTTACTTTAAAGTTGAAAAAGATAAAATCTTGATTATGGTTGTATATGTTGATGGAATAATCTCTAGAGGCAATGAAGCTATGTGGAAGAAGTTTGTAGAAGAAATGCTAAAACAATTTGAAATGTCTATGTTTGGGGAGATTAATTTCTTCCTTGGATTACAAATAAATTAAGATAGATAAAGGTATTTTCATTTCACAATCAAATTATTTCAAGGAAATGTTGAAGAAGTTTGGAATGGATGATTCTAAACCATTGTGTACTCCTATGATTACTGGTTGCAAGCTGAGCAAGAATGATGAATATCATAAGGTTGATTAGAGTAAGTATAGATCAATGATTGGAGGACTCATATATCTAACTACTACTAGGCTATATATCATGCATGTAGTTTGTCTTGTGGCTAGATTTCAATAAGATCCTAGAGAGTCACATGTTGTAGAAGTGAAGAGGATATTAAGATACTTGAAGGGAACCTTGGATCATGGCCTATGGTATCCAAAGGATACTAATTTTACTTTGAGTTCTTACACAGATGCACATTGGGTTGGTTGTGTGGATGAAATGAAAAGTACAAGTGGTGGTGGATTCTTTCTTGGATGTAGATTGGTGTCATGTCTAAGAAACAAGATTTAGTATCTTTATCTACTGTAGATGTAGAATACATTGTAGTAACATCTTGTTGCACACAAGTTTTGTGAATAAGGAAACTATTAAAGGATATTAGGGTGGTATATGATAAACCAATTTCTATCTTATATGATAATACAAGTGCTATCAATATTTCAAATAATTTAGTAATGCATTCAAGGACAAAAAATGTCTCAATCCGGTATCACTTTTTGAGAGAGAAGGTTATCGAGAATCAAGTTAATCTTGAATACGTGCCTAAAAAGGATTAGGTTATTGATATATTCACTAAAGCTCTTCCTAAAGATACAATTATCTCTAGGAGAAGTTGGAGGTTATTTCCCCTCCTTTGAACTAGATGAATAAGGAAATGCATCAGTCTAGTCGATTTCAAGATTCATTATTTGGTTTAGACTAATTTTGGTGGCTACCTCTCAAGGGGAGTAGGTAGTAACATTGTTGGTTGTTGCAGTCAGAGGGAGTGTGTGTTGTCACTATGTAGTGGTTGTTGATTGATGTAGTATGGTTTTTGCTCCTAAGGTGGAGTATACCAAGTAGTAAAGAAATAAAAGTTGTAGAGCAGTTGTTAGAGGGTTGATTGATGTCGAAGGAGAAACACAATTAATGAAAATCTTTTGTCATTTTCCATTGATTTCAATGGGGAAGAGAATCATATGAAAAAAAATTAGTTGGTAGTTCAGAAAGGGGAGAGAACAATATAGCTGAATAAGAGAGAGTGAGTAATGAAAAAAAGAAAAAAGGAAATAGGTACGGAGCATAGTTGCTTGTTGTTGATGGTTTTTCACATCATGCATTGCCATCAATGGAAATGGGGGAGATTTTTGCAAGTATGAGTAGTTGGTATTGTCATTGATGTCAAAAAGCCTATTTTTTCATTGGTGTCAACTATATGAGAAGAATATTGTTGCAAGAGTATGTGTAGTTGTTGGTATTGACTACGTTGCATTGATGATGCTTTGATTAGTTGCATTATGTTGTCATTAGTAAGCTACCAGTGTCAACCTCCAATTTTTATTTGATAAATCTTGTATCTATGGTTTAGGAAGTGATGGAGATGATGCAAATGTGTTCCTGGTGCTTGGTTTCCAAGTTATTTTGAGAAAATTTGATAAAAAGAGGAAACGATGAGCTGCAGTGTGTTATGAATTACATAGTAGTGTTCTAGTGTTTCTCTACATTTATTCTAGCTTGAAGATATTCCTATGCATTTTAGATATATTGATCAAAGGTTTTCAAAGGTGTTGTATCTAGAATTTGGTGTGGTGGATTGTTGTACAAAAGAAGTAGTATTCACTAGTGTGTGAATAGTGTATTGTAGAGGTGTCTGGGAGAAATGTTTTTGCTTCATGTTTCTTCACAGTTGGGTTTCAAGTCTTGCATATTTGAAGGTGTGTTGATAGTGTTGGTATATTTATTTAGTCAATTTTGTTTAAAGTTTGGTGCTTCAGAAGTCAGTTTCTTATTTTGTAGTGTATGAATTTTTTTTTTGAGTGTACTAGGTGTTTACATTCTTTAGGTGAAAGTTGTTGTGAAAGAATTTGTTAGTTTCTAAGGTATTTGTGGAATATTCAAAACTTTTTTCAGGTGACATTTTTTGATCCGGTGGACATTTTTCAGTGAAAATTGAAGTGTCTTATTTTTCTCCAGAATCTGCACCATCAGAAAGAGCTCAGTGTCCTGGTTCCAACGCAACTCGAACGGAGCGAAAAGGAGTCCGTTTGCACGAGTTATAGCCAGTCAAACCTTTGGTCAAACTGGAATCAGAGGGCATCCAAAAAGTGGAAAAAATGGCATCATCAAAAATCAATGAAACCGGCGTCATCGCGAAGAGCTCGTCTTCTGAAGCTTTTAGCCTTTCTTCGTTTAGTTGAAATCCGACATGGACCTTGCGAGAGTTATAAGTAGTCAAGTTGAGTTGACAGTGTGAATGGAGGAGATGCAGCGATGGCGTCATCATCGTGCAGATGACGTCGGCTGCGATTCCAGAATCTGATGTGGACAAATCTGGGTTTGACATGCAGCATTTATGCGGACCAATCCCTATCTCATGACAAGTGGCATCTGTCGACATCATCTGGATAATCAATTGGACAGTGGCGTAAATGCATACGTCATCATTACGATCAACATCTACTTTCGGCTTCCACGTCAGCGGTGAGTCAAGCGTCAACATCGACATCAGAGTGGATTGTTGTGTCAACTATATAAATCTCAAAGCGAGAATAGAGCTGTTGTAAAGAATTTCTAGAGTAGGAGATTTTATATAAATCGAGGGATATTTTGAAGATTTATTATGTAAAAGGTGTGAAATATTTTTATGTATTTGGAGAGATAAGGTGAATATTTGCAAATCAATTGGTTGAGAGCCAAATTGAGCAAATTTTATGTATAAAAGGAGGGTGTAAGGTGAGGATTGTAATCAAGTTTTCTTTTCAGGTGATGAAGTCCTAATGCTGAGACGTCAAAGGAGAGATCTTGTGGAGTTTCTTTCAGATCATTCTCGCATATCAGAGCGTCGTTACGCTGCCGAAGTGCTTGGAGAATGATGGAGGTGCTTTTGTAATTGATTTGGAGATTAATCGGATCGGTCACACCCTATTGGAGTGGACCCGGAGACGTAGTCACATTTGTGACGAACTCCGAAATCAAACAACATTTACATATCTTCTCTCTCTTCGTCTCATTTCTTTTTCATTTCTGATAAAACACCTTGTTATTTCTTTTATTCTATTATTTTAGAATTTAAAGTTAATTTTAGATCTAATTAACTAAGAATAATCATTATAAAACATTGTAAAGTTAAACATTTAAATCGCAATCTAGTCTAGATCCTCTGAGGATCATTTTGTCCATGAGTTTTTATTTGATTAAAGGAAACATGTACTTAAAATTTTAATGGTGTTTACATGGGTAATGGTTGACCTTGGTGTTTGCACTAATTGTGGTGGATGTTTATTTTTTGTAGAATCATGTTGTAGTGTGGTGTATATATTTTGGTCCCAGAGAAGGAATGGTATGGTTCGCTTTCAATTCTATCCACAACAAAAGTGTTTTGGTGCCAACCTAATTTAAATTTCCATGGTTAAGGTGCATAACCAACTTTGGAGAATTTTTTCAAGGTTGAAGATGATATAAATATGAGTTGAGTTGTTGAGAGGTGTGAAGATAGACAATTATGAGGTGGATTATGTGAATTGTAGAGTGTTAGAGTGCAAATTTGATAAGTGCAATGTGAGTTTTCATGTGTTAGATTGCTGGATGGAGTGAGCAGAAGGTGTCTACAATTATTTAGTTATGCTATGAAGGTTTTGGTGATATTGTGGTGGATTTCTCTGTTGCTTTGAGATGGATTTCTCTATGTAACATTCTTCTTTATATGATTTTCTATTCTAGTAGCGAGCCTTTCTTTTCTTAGGTAGTGAGCCCTCCAATAGTGACCCCTATTGTATTCAGTGTTGATATTACTTTATATTGTTAGCTAATCCTCACCGTTGTTTTTCCCATCTTTGTTTTTCCATGTAAATATGGTATTCTTTTGTGCATGGTGTTTATTTGTTTCATTTTTTGTTATTTTCCTTTCATGTTAAATCATCATAACAAATTAAGGGTTAATTGCATTAATGTGGATCTAAATGTGTATGAGGGTTTTGAAGTTTTAAGGTACAACTTATTCACCCCCATCTTAGTTGTCTTGTGCATTCAACATCTTCTCCTAATATCTCTCTTGTGACAGTTTCTTGGTGCAAGATGATCCAATAATTGAGAGTCATGAGAATCATATATGTTCGTCTTCCCCAATCTCTCATACTTGGAAAGATATTTTAGAACAAGAGGATAAAATAATTGATACATTTCTTTTAAAACATAGTAAGATGGATGGCATAGACAAAGACTCTAAATTGTTATTAGATCTCCCATCGATAGAAGATCATAAAAAAATAGTTAACTCTATTGAGGTTATGAATGCATGATTAACATTTAGATCTTTGTTAATTATTGGACCTCCTAAAAATCCTCTAATTATTGGACCTCCTAAAACTCCTCTAATTATTGGACCTCCTAGAACACCTCTCATTATAGGAATACCTAAACCTCATGGCCATATCCTAAACTTTACAAAATAGCTCAAATGAAGAGATTTCTGCATTGAAGAAAAATTCTACATGTGATATGATACCTTTTCCTAAAGGACATAAACCCATTGGATGCAAATGGGTGTTCAAGAAAAAATTGGTCTAGATGGAAATGTTGAGAAGCATAAAGCATGGTTGGTTGTGAAGGGATATTTTCAGGTGGAGGGAATTGATTTTGGTGAGATATTATATCTTGTAGTAAATCTAACATCTATTAGGTTCCTACTACTTATGATCTGGAAGTGAAATAAATGGATGTGAAGACAACATTCCTTCATGGTGATTTAGAGGAAGAAATTTATATGTCACAAATAGAACATTTTTTTGAGAAAGGTAAGGAGAACCTAGTATGCAAGTTGAAGAAATATTTGTATGGTTTGAAGCAATCTCCTAGAATGTGGTACCAAAATTTTGACACCTATGTGTTGTCTTTAAGATTCCTGAGATCAAAATTTGATCATTATGTCTACTACAACATTGACAGTGGTAACATTCCCATCATAGTCCTCTTTGTGAGTGATATGTTGTTTATTAAGAATGGTAAAAGCATGATTTCAAATTTGATGTCTCAGTTTTTAGCATAGTTCAAGATGAAGGATCTATGTGTAGTGAGATATATTCTAGGGATGGAGATCAAAAGATATAGAACTAACAAAAATATTTGGTTAAGCCAGAGAAAATATGTGAACTCTATGTTGGAGATATTTTAACATGATAGATATTTAATATGGAAAGGTAAAGCTAGAAAAGCATGATACTTTGGTGAATTTTTTATATGCATTAACAAAGCTAGTGAGCATAGAGAAGTTCAGATGGTGTGTAGTTCTATAGGCATTGTGTCTTGAGTAGTGATACAATGAATCCTATTAGGTCTTTGACAAGTGGGAGAATGTTGGGATTGAGGTGTCTCAACCTTAGAGAGTCCCAAGATATTTAATTAATTAAATTAGTCACTTTTTTGTATATTTTATTAATTAAATCCTAATTGATATGTTTCTAAGTTGATATAACAATTTATGGGACCCACTTATTAGTTGGCTTCCTAAATGTTTGGTGAAGAGAACAAAATTATTCCACTTGTCACTTGGGCACTCAATTAAGAAGAGTTTTTTGTGAAAACCTCTCAAAGGTGTGTCATACTAACATGTATCCATGTATCTTACTTATCACTTGGCATGATTTTAGAAGGTTGGTAAACGAGAGTATGAAAATTACTCAGAGAGACTAGAAGTCAAAGGGCAGTTCAAAATTGTATTTGGCTATACTTTCTCTACTGGGATGCTATGCATGTCAAGGTGAATTAATATTTTCATTAAAATTTGAGTTGGATTCCTTGCATGTTGTTGCATGTTGGTGCATGTGATTGCATGATTAGAAAGTTTCTTTATTATTTAATTTGGAATTATGCATGTTCTGTATTTTAGTTTGAATGCTTGTAGAGACTATGGAGATGCCACATGGAATTCTTGGGTACCCATATTAGATGTTTATAAATATGAGAAATATTTATGTATTTTGAGAGATTATATTTATATTTTTTGTGAAATCATTATGCTGCTAGAATTATTTCAGATTTGTACCAAAACATAAAGACACTTGTAAGAGCATAGACTCTATCAATATACTATAACCACTTTTTTACTAATAATACAATTGATCTAAGCTTTGGTGTGTGGTTTTTTTTCTCAAAAAGGGTTACCACATAAATATATGTTTTATGGTTTTATGTGTTTAAATATGAAATTAAATTTATGAATGTGCATCTAAACTATAATAGTTTAAATATTTGTAAATATTTTTTACAACTCTCTCCTGCTTAGATTTGTGTTTGGAATTTGTTTATGCACCTATCTTTGCTTTCAAAAATATGGGATCTATCTTTAAAGAATTTGGGAATTAGTTAGACTATGAATATAATTATAAATGGTTTAATTTAGAATTGGACTTGTACTTATACTCACCCCTTGATTAGGGAGCTATAGAGATAGTTTCAAACCCATATATTTTTGCTAGTTGGAAAGAATAAAATAATAAAATCTTTTGAAATTTTGAAAAGAATGTTATGAAGGTGTTCAGGACTTTCTCCAAGCTTCTTTTGGATTTTCATTTAGCATTTCAAAAATTCCATGTTTCCCTCCAACTTCTATGAAATTTATTTTTTGGTAATAGGTGGGGAGTATCCTTCGACCCCTTTATACTTGAAAACTCTAGGTTTATACCCTGCCAAAATACTAAATGGAAACCTACTCCAATAGAATAGGGAAAGTTAAATTTTCAAGGAGCTACTAAAGGTGGCCCAGGAATAGAAAGTAGTATTCTCAAATATCACAATGGTGAGTTTATTATAAGTTTCTCACCGAGATTGGGGGCACAAACTAGAAATATGGCTAATGTGATGGCTATGTTATGGGTAGTTAAAATTTCCCTCTCATTAGGGATTAAAAAATTATAGATTGAAGGTGATTCCAAACTTGTAATAAACCCTATGGACAGAAAGGTTATGGTGGGTTGGGCTATCAGTGATATTATCTACAACATAAAAAAACTTCTTTCTAGCTTTGATAAATATGTGCTATCACATATTTACAGGGAAGGAAACAACATTGTTGATGCTTTGGCTAATTTGGGAATAATTTGAATTCCCTGATATGTTGGAGAAACAAATTGAATCTCCCAAAGAATATAAGAATCCTTATTTTGAAGGAGTAACAAAATATCACCCTTCCTTATGATGAAGGCCAACAAAAAAAATCAAGTTATTGAATATGTAATTTTAAATATTCTTTTTTATAACTCTTGTTTAAATCCCCATCCTTTTGGTTCATGGGGTTTATGGAATAAGAAGTTGGATTCAATTAAGATGGATTTTATTTGGATAAAGGATAATGGTTTTTATATGGTTATAAGACTATTGAGATTATTTCATTATCATTGATTGATGTTGGTGATGATGTGGATGTTGGTATGTGGAGCCTGATCATGCTTCAATTTAATATTTTAATGACTTCTCTAGTGATGGTTTCCCTCAAAAATAATTAACAGGGGAGTGGAGGGGGTAAAACCCTTCCTATAGGGTTTGAGGGGAGCCCCATCACTCACCCCGCTCCCCATAGAGGCCTAGGGTAGAGCCCATGATGAGGGTCAAGGGGAAATAACCCCAAAGTAAAAATTAATCTATTTTTAATAAGGAAATTTGTTGAAGTTTTTTCTTGAAATTCAGTTTTATAACTATTCAAAATTAATAGTTTCTTCCTTTTATGGACATGGGATGGAAAGTGGAATGTTCATATGGTTAGAAATTGAAAAATTGCATGGAAATTGAAGTTACATGCAATAAGTTGTGCATGTGGATGGTTGTTTAAAAGTCACGATTTGAAAATGAACACATAGTAGAGTGCATGGAAGTGTATCATAGTAAATTATGTGTTGCATGTAGTAATGGATTGTTGTTGGTGAATATAATTGTAATCTATAGTTTTTTGGAAATAATAGAAAGGATAGTTATTTTTGGACATATCCCAAAGGGTGAATCACATTAAAAAAATTATCTGTGTATTTCAATCAATTTTTATTATTATTTAATTCTTATTTACATTGTTTAAATTTGTTTCTAAATTTCTCTAATCCTTCTTGAGATCCCAACAATGGACTATGTATGATGAGGTGGTGATGATTGGGATGTGTTTCATAGGTAGAGTCATGATTGATTGGGGCTTGATGTGTGAGAAAATATTTTGCCATTTTTGGGCCCTATCAATTGTCCTGAATACTAATTATATATCTAAGGCTCTCATTATAATAATAATTTTTGAGTCATTGGATACAACTAATGGCATGGGTTTTTAATAAAAATATATGAGGAAAACTTAAGAAGGACTAAGCATTGGAACAAGTTGATGTATTCCATAATCTTGAGGACACTCCATATCTTAGGCATGAATTATCATTTAATATACATCCCCTTTGAATTATCTTTAATGATTCAACAACTACACTTTGATCTATAAATTTCTAATTCAAATTGAGAAACTTGACCAATTATCTACTTTTTCTTTCTTCTAAATTTTGCTTCTCCTTCTATAATTTTTTTCTATGGTGTGGCCACCCTAGGAGGACTTTCACTATGGGTAGAGATAGAGTGGGGATAGGGTCAAGCTCCTCCTCAGACAAATTAAAAAATGAACCTCTACTATAGAACATTTGCATAGAAGGGGGATTGCTCTATTTATTGAGTGTCTTAATGGACATGATGAGAGTCTATCAATTTCATTTGTGAGTATATGGAACAAATTCCATTTTAAAATGAGGGGAATTTCCTTTAAAGTAAGAAAGGAAATTATGGCCCAAGCTACTAGATTGTCCTACAATGGCCAAAAACTCAAAAGGAACAATAAGGTGTCTAACATGGAAAGCATGAAATTTTCTTTAAAAAGGGATAGTCTCTAGTTAAGCTACATGTGGGATATGATATATCTAAGCTACTATAGTCATGTGACAAGGAATGCTTCATTACTATGAAGTATATAATGCTCGAAGGGTGGTTTAAATGTTTTTATTTCTATCAACCTCCTTTTCTTAACAATCTTAGGAATAATTATATTATTATCTTTCCTTTTTACTTATTATCCTCAATTGAATCTTTAGTTAAGAAAGCTTTGGGTGTGTTAGATAAAAACCATGAAAATCCTCCCATATTGCTCAATCAAGGGATCATCTTCAAGCTTTACCACTTACATTTGGTTTTGTGCCCTCATAATTCTATTAGGGCTTATCTAATTGATGAACTCTCACTAGATAGCTTTCTTATTGAGAACCTTGCTACCTCTTCTATTGAAAATTTTGAGATGTCACCTTCTAAAGGGAAGAAGAAGAATGTCACTCCTCAAAATATCACCCCCTCCATGATTCTTAATCTTCCACTCATCAACTCGAGTCCACTAGATCCCCTCGTATGTCAACCTAGACGTTGACTATAGTGTGTTTATATGACCTAAAGAGAAATCCCATCAAAATATTGAGTACAAATGATAATATTGGAGCCAAAAACCCCATATACAAGAAGAAAAATAAAACCTCAGTAAAATTGTTTGTTGAGGAAGCTAGTTATAAAGAGGAATAGGAGGCTAAGATTACTAATGTTGCTATAAAATCAGAGGTTAAAAGTGGGATTGAATTTGTAAAGGAGATAGATAGGCATAATCTAAGTATTAGGAGGTCTCACAAGATAGCTAACTACTCAACCCTTAAACTTAGTATGGATGGAATCCCAAGTGATTTAACTATGAGAGAGGATAATAATGATGATAAAAACAAGGATGAGGAAGATGAGGAGGTGGATGTAGATATTGGGGTCCCAAGCATTTTCCATGAGATGAAATTAATGCTATCATAATCCAAGGACTTGGAAACCACCCCTACCAAGCAACCTAACTAGGAAACATGCTCAAAGTGTATGAAAATTGAGAAGGATTTTGTTATTCTAAAGACTCATGTTGATGATCTAGAAGGGAAGTTGAGAGGTCTTTCTCACTTTACCTTGAAATTTATTCACCATTTAGTGAGCACTTTGGGTTTGGTGTAGAAATATGAATTAAAAATTAATGATAGTAATAAGGGAGCAAGCACCAATTATAATAATTGGGATTTGTTTAAATTCCTTAATTTAGGAGGATTGGGGGAAAATTTATGATTAATCTAGTGATCTCTAAGTTTATTTTTTTTATTTTAAAAAAAAGTTGAACTCTATTGTCTATTTTTTGATTAAGTGTTGTCTTTGGCTTCTGGCCTTTGAGATATTTTTTTCTTTGTTGTTGGTTTCTATTGCCTTGAGGGTCTTTTGAGTATATGGCTATGTTGCAAGTATGAGTAGTTGGTGTTTCCATTGATGTCAATTGGATCATATTGTTGGTGATTTTTGGAATTATATTGATGGTTGAGAAGTTGTGATGATGCTTTTATTAGTTTCATTAATTTTTTATTAGTAAGTGTTACTGGTGTCAACCTTTAGGGTTGCTTTGATAGGATTCTATGTTGTGGATGTTGTTTGGTTGGGTGGCTATGTTGTAGTTAGTTTTGTGATGATGAGGAAGTCATGTAGATTATAAGAATGTGTTTGTGGTATGTATTATCCAAGTTTTTTTGAGAAAATTTGAATAAAAACAGAAAATAGTGAGTTGTAGAGGCGTTCTAGCATACAAAATGGTGTTTTTGTTTTGCTCCACATTTATTATGTGTTGAATATATTTTTATATTTAGATACGTTGATCAAAGGTATTCATAGGTTTTATATCTAGAGTTTCTTGGTTAGGATCAATGTGTAGAGACATTTGTGTTCACTAGTGTGTGAACTGTGCATTATAGTGGTGTCTACGAGAAATGGTTTTGCTCTACATTACTCTATAGTTTATTTTCTAGTCTTGTAGTTCTTAAAGCATAATGATAAGATTCATATCTACCTTCAGTTGAAGTTTTTTGTGTTTTGGTTGTCCACAAGTTAATTTCTTGAGTTATGGTGTGTGGAAGATTATCTAGGTGTACAAGATGAGTTTATTCTTTAGGTGAAAGTTGTTGCAATGCTTTTTTTTGGATTTTAGGGTATTTGTGGAATATTCCTGATTGTGTTTGTATACACCTAAAAATGGTCTGGACAAATCTAATTAATTAAATACAATTATTTGATTAATTAACCTTTAATTCATCTACTTATAGATAAATAGAAATATTTATTTATATAGTTCGCTTCTCTATTTTCTTGTATTTTAATCTAATTATTCTATCTTGATTAAATATATAAATTAAATAGTTTGTGTTATTTAATTATCTAATTATTCTATCTTGTTTAAATAAATAAATTCAATAGTTTTTGTTATTTAATTATCTAATTATTGTATCTCAATTAAATAAACAACTTCAATAGTTTGTTTTTTTAAATTATCATATTTCTTCATGTTAATTAAATAAATAAATCATAATTTTTTATTTAATTTTCATATCCCTCTTTTATTAAATAATTTTTTTTCAAATGTTTGTTTTATTTAATAATATTTCTTTCCTCCAAAATTGAATAATTCCAAATTCAATTGAGCACATGTCTACAACTTTTGGCTCAACCAAAATTGAAAGTTTCAATTTAATTAAATTGTGCTTTGTCTTTCCAACCAATTTTGGAACTTTCTTGAGAGCCTTGGCTATCTTCTTCCACCTTTTCTTCCTGGTCATTTGGAAGAATACTTTATCCTCTCCATTGTCTTCTCCAACTTCTTCATTCTTCCACTGCTGATTTATCCATATTGAATCTTAACCATTGCTTGTTTCCACATCACAATTGCTTTTGAAAATCTATAAATACACCCTCTTGCTACAAGAAAAGGATCCCAATTTTGAGCAAATAAACTCTATAGAAATACATCTAGAGCAATTTAATATACAACATTTGAGCAATAGCATTTTAGAATCATATTAGAATCATATTATATTACAATCATGGCTTTCATATTAGTTGCATATTAGTTTATAATAGCTTTCATTATCACATCATATAGCTTTCATTATCATTTTATCATAGTTTATCATATATTTCATCATTCTCATTCACCAGGTTGTCACTATAATAATCACAATGCATACAAATCTGAGAGCCACTTTGATTCATTAAATCCTTGGAGATAGAGAGCAATGAGATGATTTTAGAGATTATATTATGTTTTAAATAGATCAATTTATCATTTGAATTCTCTAATAATGTTTCATTAAGAAGTTTTGTTATTTATTTACTCACATTTATATTCACACTTACAGTGTTCAAGTGATTTTTATTGTTCGTGAGTTGTATTTGGATGAAAGGAAGTGTGTAATTAAATTTGTAATGGTATTTACATAGGTTTGGTTGACCTTGGGTGTTTACACTATTTGTATATTTTCTTCGGCAATTGTGGAAGTGTGGCATGGTGTGTATGAGTGGATTTAGGTCTGAGTTAAGGTGTGATGTAGTCTTCCTTCATTCCTTTCAACCATGGCAATTTTTTGGTGCCGACCTAATTTGAATTTTCATGGTTGAGGTGTATATCTCACCTTGGAGAATGTTTTCAAGGTTGAAGAAGGTATAAATTAGTGTTTTTTTTATGGATGATGCGTGATTATTGTGTGTGAATGTGAATTCTAGACTTGTTAAGTGTAAATTTTTAAAGTGTAGTGTGAGCTTCAATGAGTTAATCTACTAGAAGTAGTGAGTGGAAGGTTTCTACAATCTTCAAGAAGGTTGCAAATGTGTTGGTGATGTTATGGACTTTTATGTTGCATTGAGACTAATTTCTCATTATAACAATATTCTTTTCTTATTTTTGTAATCTAGGAGTGAGCTATTGGTAGTGAGCCCTTCTTTCTTTTGGGCAGTGATCCCTTTGATAGTGAGCCTATTGTATTTGATGTTGCAATTACTTTATATTGTGAACTAATCCTCATAATGGTTTTCCCTTCTTCAGTTTTCCACATAAATCTGGTGTTTTATTATGCATGGTACTAATGTAATTTAGTTTCTAGTATTTTCTTTCATGCTAAATCATTCTAAAAAAATAAAGGTTGTTAAAGTTTATGTGGATTTGAATGTTAATGAGGGTTTTGATGTTTTAATGATCAATTGATTCACCCCCCTTAGTTTTCTTGTGCATTTAACAATTATTATCTTGAAGCAAGGTTCCTTGGAAGAAAGCTTAACCTCTTGAGGTAAATTTGGGATGGCTCACAAGAGAGATGATCTTTTATTTGATGGATGAGATTATGCATTGTGGAAGAAAAGGATGAAAGGTTTTCTGGTATCCATTCTATATGGATTTTGGAAGTCTGTTGTGACTTGATACACTATGCCTACAAATGGTCCGAGCACTAATGATGAGATCAAGTCCTATGATAAAAAAATGTGCAAGGAATTCTCTTTTAAGTGGTATTTCTAATAATAAACTTGTGAAAATTATGAATCTAAAAACTACTAAATAAATCTAGATAAAGTTGGAAAGTATCTATGAAGAAGATGATAAGGTCAAGAAAGCTAAGATGAAAAATCTAAAGATCATATTTGAGAACATGTAGATTTCAAAAGATAAAAACATTACAAGCTACATGCATAAGGTGGATGATATTATCAACTCCATTAGAGGTCTTGGTAGAAATATTGAAGAAGAAGTGGTAAAGAAGGTACTGATACCTCTTTCAAAAGCTTATAGTCATAAAGTTTCTACTATTGAGGAATATCAAGATTTAAGCAAATATACTAGAGATCAATTGTACAGTGCTTTATCTACTTTTGAAATGAGATAATTTAGTCCAAGTAACATAAAAGTTGAAACTAATTTTAAGGTTGGTAAGGGTATGTGCAAGATCATCATGGAAAAATAGGCCCTGAAGTGGCGAAAAATCTAGAAAATCAGAGTTAGGCAACTTGACATAAAAATTTGAATAAGTTATCTATATTATTTCAAAAATATGTAAGAATAGAATATGTAGAAAATTGAATGTGTTTTCTAAACTACTAGTTTTATTTAAAAAAAAATCTATTTGGTGAAAATTTGAAATTTCAATCTGAGTGGTAAATTTTAGGGAAAAATAAAGTAGATTATCTATTGAGACCACCTAACACAATAAAATGAAATATAATTTTTTTTATGAGATTTTAGATATAAGTAGAGGACTCATGTCTAGGTGTTGTGCATATTTTTTGTAATTTTTTTCTAAGTAAATGAATTAATTATGATTTTTATTAAATTTTTTAAAATATAAAACTTCATATCATCGACCACCTGGTCAAAACTTCATGAAATTCATTTTTTTTTTAATCCTATGGTGTACCAAGCTTGTAGAATGTATGGTCACTGGGTCAAAATGTATTACAGTTGAAATATAGATGTTTTCAATCAGCCTATCAATAAGGACTTTGTAGTCATAATTCTAAATAGAAAATGAATAATAATTGCTAATAAGTTCAAGTAAAGAATAATTTATATTGGTGACTGAAAGTATCCTTTAAAATATGCCTGTTCATCAATTTTAGATTAAAAAAGTCATCAACCACATGGGACATCATATCCTTACATATCACCACTTTTTGTCAATCATGATCTTGCACATACCCGTAAATAAAAAAAGATTGAGGAATCAGATCATGAGGATCTTGATGAAGTAGAAGAAACTTTGTAAGGAGAATGGAAAAGAGTACTGAAAAGTACACAGGTAAGTTACCTTTCAAATGTTTTTGTTATGGAAAGATAAGTCATTATGCTTCAAGATGTCTAAAAAAGCTTGAAATGACAAAAACAAAGGGAATAAAGGTAAAACAAATAAGAAAAGCTATTATGTTATAAAATATGCCGATATATCTAATGTTGAATTTGGCTATGGGGATGATGATGATAGTGAATGCTTGTTTATGGCTATAAATTTTGAATCTAATTTTTCTAACTCTGAGAGATGTATGAAAGAAAATGCTCTAGAAGTAGGTCATAATGGTGAAGAAACTATGGTGACTTCTTTTCATGCTAGAGAGGAGAATAAATATTGAATCATTGGTAGTGGATGCTCAATTCATATGACTGGTGAAAAAATTAAGTTTTTTAAACTTGAGAAATATGAAGGAGGTCTAGTTAAGTTTGGTGATGATACATCTACTAAGATATGTGGAAAAGGTTCAATCAGTTTTGGATGAAAGCATAATACAAATGGTGTCCTTTATGTTAAGGGTTTAAGGAATAACCTCTTGAGTATTGGAAAATTTTGTAGAAAATGATATAATCTTATGTTTAAGGATGATGTATGTGAGATTAGAAAAGGCTTCGGAACTATGGCTGCTATTGGAAGAAGTAAAAATAGAAATGTGTATCAACTTAAAGGTGTCAATGGTCATTGCTTTATGACTCATATTAATGGAAGATAGCTATGGTATAAAAGGATGTGTCACATCAATTTTGATAACCACTTAAGGATTTATTTAGTTCAAGCTATGAGAGATCTACCAAAGATTACAAAGCCCATCAATGCTATCTACAAGGAATGTCATATTGGGAAGCAAGAAAGAAGTTTCAAAGTCAAAGAATAGTGTACTACCAGACTGTTGGAGCTACTACATATAGATCTTTGTGGCCCTACTAGAGTAATAAGTTTTCAAGGTGACATGACTCCTCAATAGAATGGAGTGGTTGAAAGAAAAATAGGACTATTTAAGAAGCTACAAGAATAATGATGAAAGAGGTAAACCTATTGGAAGTCTATTGGAGAGAAGCAATTCATACTACTATCTGCATACTTAATAGAGTTCAAGCAAGAGAAAATATTGCAAAGAATCCCTATGATTTGTGGTATGGAAGGATCCCTACTATCAAATATTTCAAAGTGTTTGGAAGAAAAAGCTATATCAGAAGAGATAAAGAAAACTTAGGAAAGTTTGATAGAAGATCTTATGAAGGTATCTTCCTTGGATATTCTAGAAGAAGAAAACCTTACCAATGTTACAACAAGAGACTAAAGAATATTTTTGATATTGCAAGTGTCAAATTGGATGAAGACTTACAAAATAACTCAATGGTGATAGATGGATTTGAATAAGATGAGTCCTCTTGTAGAGAAAATGAAAAAAATGAAGGTAAGGAAAAAGATGTTCAAATTGAAGAGGAAGAAGCTCCAGAAAGGATCCCTAAGACTCCTAATTATGTGCAAAAGAATCATTTTGAAGATCAGATCATTAGTGATAGGAGCAAAGGTGTTTTGACAAGGAGAAAAGTTGCTATGGTTGAAGAACAAGTAAATCTATGTTTAATTTCTAAAGTTGAACCTAAAACTATAATTGAAGCATGCAAGGATGAGTACTAGATCAAGGCTATGGAAGAATAATTATTGTAGATTGAGAAAAA
>VDFB02059142.1:0-10734 GCA_007258455.2 Sequoia sempervirens
TTGCCCAGGTGCTTTTACTTTATTGTGTTCCTCTGGAAGTACGTTATGGGAGTTATTTTAGATTGTTGTTGGTTGGACTTATATTGATTTAAATGGAGTATTGCCTTGATACATCTTTGGTGTACTTTGTGGTCTTATATGATCTCATTGATATTTGATTTATGACCTTGTACTCTTTTGGTACTGTGCTATGATGTTATTATATTGTTTAATTGCATTTTGGTATTGCATTATGTTTATTAATTCAGTTTGTTTTTGTAAGTGTTTCGTGATTTTCCTTTGGTTACTTGTTCACGAGTTATTGCTTTGATTTATGTGGATAGGGTTGCGTTTTGGTGGCACTAGTAGCTCTTGGATGTTGTTGATTATGTCTTTGTAATTCTTGAATTTTATGATACTTTTGAATGGCGTTGAGTCTTGTGGTTCCCTTTTTGGATGTTCTTGGTTGCGGTCTCTTTCTTGTTTAGCTCCTCAGCACGGGGGGTGGGTCTTCGGACTCACATGGTCAGGTGGAACGTGCTAAGAACCCCATTGGGTCCCCAGTCGAGGATCAAGAGGTGCGGATTGGTGCTGTTGCAGTGACTCTAGAATTGTATCTGTCATGGAGCCAATTTTCATCTATTCATTGTATCATGATTCTTATTGTATGGTTTTCGTGCATATTGGAAACACTTTTGTATCATCGTACTTCTTGAATATTGTATTGTAATGTAACATTAAACCTTATGTGGCTATTTGCAGTTGATATTCAATGTGTTAAGTTAATTATGCTTATGTTGTATTTATGTACTTAGATGGTTTCTTATCAATGATTATCATGTATGTGTTATATTTGTTAAATGTTTATTTTGTTATGGATTATATCTTTGGATTTTATTCTTTATTGTTGTTGTGTGGATCTCGGTCTCATAATGACTCCTAGGTAATCACTTGAGGATGTATGTGTTAGTGAATCTGCTTAAATGAAATTCATGTTATGACTTAGTGTGTTTTACATATATATTCATGTTTACTAAAAAAGGTATGCGGTAATTATTGTTTAGATTGTCCTTTGGGGTTACTTGCAGTAGGCGTTACAAATATAACCATTGTTACTGGCTAACCTGATTATCTAAAAGGAGGTATATTAGATAATATGACCAACATTAACTGTCCTTTTACAAAGATTCCCTTTTAGTCATTATAGACATGATAATTATGATTGCTCCTGAATGAGATGGATGCTTATGAGGGTAGTGTAGGTGTCATTTCACCATAATCCCAAACTTGTCCTTGATTGAGAGGTCTCCATCTAGCATGTAGTTGGAACTTATGGTGAATATTCCAATCTTGCATATTATTATAATAATATAACTCGGGAGACAAAGAGGACTCCCATTTTAACTTGAGCTTAATAATAATTTGTGTAACAATTTTTCATCAAGATGGAATTTTGGATTAACTCTTTTGGGTTCAACATATTTAAAGAAATCTAAAATTTGGAAAGTGATTGGTACTTGGCAAGAGACTAGCCATGTAAAGAATGGTTTTTTGATAATTTCTAATAGTAATAAATAATGGTAATCAATATTTATTTTAATATAGAGAACTCACCAAAATTTTCTCTAGAGATTACTGGTAATAAATTTTCTGTTGAAGAATTAGTATAGTCTAGAAATTTCTTATTGGCTCCTCTCATTAATATGGTCCTTTGAGCTCCTTTATTTAAGGTTTGAAAATAGACATTAAATTCTATTGTCACTATAAAACCTTGATTGTCTTGTGATGAAGCTGGATTCTACATAAATACTCCAAGGTTTTGTTTGGGCAAATAATCTACAATAATATTCTACTTCCTTGGAATGTGCTTAACTTCATAATTGAACAAGTTTAAATATTCTTTCCATCTCAAATACTTCCCTTTTCCATCCTTTCATCCACGGTCCTTTTCTTTAAAAGTGAGGAATCTAGTACAATCTGATTTCATGACAAATTTCTTTAGATGCATTAATTTTAAAGCAAATTTCTTTAAATTTTTGGTCACACTATAGATTTCTTTGTTAGAAGAAATCCATTTTCTCACTTCCTAGGGGAATATACCATTGACATATTTTGATATATATTCTTTTCCATCTCTGATGAAGCATAAGTGTCCTCCCCACACATAATCTAAAGCATCAGTATATAAAACAAACTAATCAGTTGTGGGAACATGCAAACTAGGGAGATTTTACACTTTTTGTTGAATAGTCTTGACTACATCATCATGAAATTTTCTCCATTAATGTTTTCGCTTGGTGAGTATCTATTGTAAAGGTTTTGGATCAAATCCTACACCTATATAAAAATTATTTACATAATTTAAAATTCCTAAGAATCCTTCCAGCTCCTCAGTGTTTAGTGGAGGCTTAAATCCAAGGATCTTATCTTTAATATGAGGTTGGATCTCAAGTTTACCATTGTTAAAAGCCATCCCTAAAAACCTACAAGAGTCTTGAAACCATTGAATTTTTGATAGGGACAAAAATTCCTAGCATTTAAAGCTAATCTATAATTTTTTTTCTAAATTAGCTTTATGATCATCAAAGTCTTTGCTAAATATCAATGTATCATCAATGTAAACACAAAGGAAGTCTTCACAACCACAAAATATTTTATCCATTCTTTCTTGGAAGTCAGAGGGTGCATTCATCAGTTGAAAGGCATGACTGTACATTCAAAATGTCAAACATGCAACTGAAAGCTATCTTATATTGTTCTTCCTTCTTCACTCTTATCAGGTAGAATCTTGATTTGTAATCAAACCGAGAAAATATCTTGGCATTACCTACCTTTTCCAATAAATAAGATTTATTTGGAATAGGGTAAGGAAAACATACTAAAATTGCATTTAAAGGTTTATAGTTTATAACCATTTTTTTCCAGTTTCCTTATAAACCATAAATGCATAACAATTGAAATTAGATTGAGAGTATGCGATATACTTTCCTTTTTTAGTTCTTCAATAGCTTCTGCCATATCAGGATAATCATGTGCTAGTATAGGAATTATTTTCCCGCTTTTCATTCAGATTTTAGGTTGTAGTCTAATCTCCATCTCTGGAATTTCTTTCTCCCAAAATTTTTGTGGATCTTCAAAAAAAATTATCTATATGATAGTTGCTTTAAGTTCTGAGAGAGGTTCCACTGTCTGAATTTTGTTGATAACTAGATATTTCTCTGAAGCTTATATCAATCTACGAGTGCTAATTTTTTTTCTCCATTAATGGTAAACATAATATTTTTCTCTATACATCCATAAGGAGTGTATTTGTCAATAAAATTACCTCCAAGAAGAACATCAACAGGCATTTGATTCATGGAAAAGAAATCACATTTAAATTTTATTCCTTCTACTTCTAAAGGTTATTGATGACTATATTTGTCATAAGAAAATTTATTTCCTTGGAAATCACAAGCTGTATAAGTAATTTTTTATTTTAACTGCTCCCAATTGTTTAGTACTTAATTCTTTGTAGAAAGATAATGAGGCTCTATTGTCAATATGGGCATCATAGTGTTTTTAATTAATAATGGCATTGATATATTGAGAGAATTTTCCTATCAAGAGATGCAATAGATAATATGGTTCTAGCTAGGGTTTTGGTTTTAAGAGCACATACATTACTATCATGACATTTTCTAGATCTTTGATATATGAAGGAAGTTCTATTTCAATATCTTCTTCGTTTTCTTATTCCTTTTCAATTTGTTCTTGGAATTTAGAATGGCCAAGATATGATGTACTTCGAAAATCCTCTTCTTGCATAAAAGCTTGAGGTGGACCAGAGAATTGGTATAATGATGGACAATAATTTTTTTCTACAAGTTTTGGTTGTGCTAAAGAAAATTGAGAAATTGCATTCACTATTAGATCTATTTGGATAGGTTTATCTTTTAATTTTTTCTTTCCTTTCTTTCAATATATATAGGAATGAATGACAAAGTTTTATTATGTACCTATGAAGAAAGAGTGGAATCAAATTGATTCAATCCTCAGAACTGCCTCTGATATGGTTGGAATTACTATCATGACTATTGATTTGAAATGGAGGTCTTATCTATCTATCATTTTTCAATGAAGAATTATTCTAGTATCTACCTCTACCTCTTCCTCTATTTCTTCTTTTTCCATTTTTTGCTTACCTTCTTCTAATGTATCAAGGTCTTCTAAAGATGCATCATCTAGGCATGTGCAAGATCATGGGGGTCCAAAAAGTGGTAATGAGGAAAAAACATGTTTTTAAGTTGCCGAAATTGTGAAAAAAAAATGTTGACTTTTTGTATGGGTCAAGTACAATATTCGTTTTGAAATGGATATCCCTTATAAATGGATATTTGTTTCCCAAAATTAATTTTCATCAATTTATGCAAATAAAATGGATGAAACAAAATGGATATCCGTTTTGGAAAACGAGTACCTATTCTTGAAAAACAAAATGGATATCCGTTTGGATATCATTTTGAAAAACAAAACGGATATCCATTTTGAAGACCTAAAAAGCCCTCTTTAGTAAATTGGGCATAACTTTTGCGTTTCTTAACGAAATTTTGATTTTTTATAGGTGTTGGAAAGGTGATTGAGAGATCTATGCAATGGACTAGGTAGTGTTTATATATTACACAAAAATGTAATAATTTGAACTTCATATTTCATTTTTGAAACATCAAATGCTCACTACTTCTACATGCAAAGTCTCTTTTTCATAATTTTTTTTGTAACACTCATCTCAAAATACTTGAAACATTAGAAAAATTAATCAATAATAAAATCTTTATATCTTTTGTAGTAAGGAGATGAGAAAATCTTCATAAATCATCATATCTCTCTATCCCTTTCTCTACCTATCTATATTTCACTATATATCCCCTTAAGCTTTGGACCTATCACTCCACTTGTTTCTCCCTCCCTCTCTTTTACCTCTTTAGACCTCTCCCTATCAATCTATTGAACTCCAGACTTAACTATATACTTCTCCATCCCTCCCTCCTTCCTTCTCTCTTTGTCCCTCTTTAGACCTCTCTCTCTCTCTGTTACGTCCCTCCCACTCCCTCTCCCTCTCCCTCTCCCTCTCCCTCTCCCTCTCTCTTTTCCTCTTCATCTCCCTCTCACTCTCCATCTCTCCCTCTCCCTCTCCCTTTGAATTCTCCCTCCCTCTTAAGTATCTCTATCTTAGGTCTCTCCCACTCCCTCTCTCCCTCTTAGGTCTCTCCCACTACCTCTCTCTTATGTCTCTCTCTCTCAGGTCTTTCTCAATCCCTCTCTCCCTCTTAGGTCTCTCTCTCTCTCTCTCATGCACACACTCTCCATCTCCCTCTCAAGTCTCTATGTCCCTTTCTCTACCTCTCTATATTTCACTATGTTTCCCCTTAAGCTCTAGACCTATACCTCCACTTGTTTCTCCCTCCCTCTCTTTTTACCTCTTTAGACCTCTCCTTATCAATATATTGAAATCTAGACTTAACTATCTATTTCTCCATCCCTCCCTCCTTCCTTATCTCTTTGTCCCTCTTTAGACCTATCTTTCTCACTTTCACTCTCTTTGAGCTCTAGACCTATCTCTCTACCTCTCTCTCCATCCTTCCTTCCCTCTCTCTTTGTCCCTCTTTAGACCTATCTTTCTCAGTTTCACTCTCTTTGAGCTCTAGACCTATCTCTCTACCTCTCTCTCCATCCTTCCTTCCCTCTCTCTTTGTCCCTCTTTATATATCTCTCTCTCAATCCCTCTCTCTCTATCAGGTCCCTCCAATTCCCTCTCCATCTCTCTCTCCCTCCCTCCCAAGTCTCCCTCCCTCTTAGGTCTCTGTATGGTCTCTCCCACTCCCTCTCTCTCTTAGGTATCTCTCTCTCATACACACATACACTCACACTCTCCATCTCCCTCTCATATATCTCTCTCTCCACCTCAAGTCTCTCTCCCTCTCCCTCCCTCTCTCTCTCTCTCTCACACACACTCACACTCTCCATCTCCCTTTCTGGTATCTCTCTCTCTCTCCCACTCTCTCTCCATCTCAAGTCTCTTTCTCTCTCCCTCCCTCTATCTCCCTTTCTCCCTCTCAATTCTCTCTCTCTCTCTCTCTCTCTCTCTCTCTCTCTCTCTCTCCTCTCTCCTCTCTCTCTCTCTCTCTCTCTCTCTCTCTCTCTCTCTCTCTCTCTGCCTCTCTCTCTCTCTCTCTCCCTCCTCCCTCCCTCCCTCCTCTATCTCCCTATCTCCTCCTCTCCTCCTCTCATCTCCTCCTCCCTCTCTCTCTCCTCTCGGGGTGTCTCTCTCTCCGCTCTCTCTCCCATCTCAGAGTCTCTGTCCTCTCCCTCCATCCCTCCCTCTCTCCCTCCTAAGCCTTATCAAGTCTATCTCCCCTCTAAAGCCTCTCTCTCACAGATTCCGCCACCCTCTCCCCTCTCTAGGATGGAGATATAGTGGGAAGTTCTGCGGGAGGAGATGGAGGTGTGAGTGTGAGTGTGTGTGTGGGAGGGACACGAGATGGGAGAGAGAGAGAGGGAAGAGAGAGATAGGAGAGAGACTGAGGAGGGAGATTGAGAGGGAGATGAATGGTGGATGGAGGTGGGAAGAGAGAGACAAGGAAGGAGGAGATAGAGGAGGAGGAGGAGACACAGATCAAGGAGGTGAGATGGAGTGTGTGTGTGTGTGGCGTGGCAGAGAGAGAGGAGAGGAGAGAGAGGAGAGAGAGGGAGAGGGGTGGAGGGATGAGGGAGGATGGGGGAGGATGGAGAGGAGGGTGAGGTGGGGAGAGAGACCCTAAGAGGGAGAAGGAGGTGTACCGTGTGTGTGTGTGTGTGTGTGTGTGCAGGAGAGAGACTTGAGAGGGAGAGAGGGATGAAGAGAGGAGAGAGATAGTGGGAGAGAGAGTTCTGAGAGGGAGATGGACTGCATGTGTGTGTGTGAGATATATATATATATATATATATATATATATACTTTAGAGGGAGATACTTCAGAGGGAGGGAGAGAGAGAGAGGGAGAGAGGGAGATGGAGAGTAAGAGTGAGATGGAGATGGATAGGGAGAGAGAGAGGGAGAGGGAGTAGGAGGGACTTGAGAGAGAGAGAGAGAGAGAGGTCTAAAGAGGGATAAAGAGAGAAGGAAGGAGGGAGGGAGGGAGAAGTGGATAGTTAAGTCTAGAGTTCAATAGATTGATAGGGAGAGGTCTAAAGATATAAAAAGAGAGGGAGGGAGGGAAGGATAAACAAGTGGAGGGATAGGTCCAAATCTTAAGGGGAGACATAGTGAAATATAAAGAGGTAGAGAAAGGGACAAAGAGATATGATGATTTATGAAGATTTTTCCATCTCCTTAATACAAAAAATATAAATATTTCATTATTGATTGCTTTTTCTAATTTTTCAAGTATTTTGAGGTGAGTGTTACAAAAAAAACATGAAAAAGAGACTTTGCATGCGGAAGTAGTGAGCATTTGATGTTTCAAAAATGAAATATGAGTTTCAAATTATTACAATTAATTTTTATATAAAATATAGAAAAAATACCTAGTCCATTACATAGAGCTCTCAATCACCTTTCCAATGCCTGTAAAAAATCAAAATTTCGATAAGAAACACAAAAGTTATGCCCATTTTACTAAAGAGGGTTTTTTAGGTCTTCAAAACAGATATCCATTTTGTCTAAAAAATTTTGCAGCCTTTGGATTTCCCTTGGGTTTGCCTTGGTTTTTGCCTTGGGATTGCCAAACTTGGAAAATCAACCCAAAAAACGTGTTTTGAAAATTTACTTAGTTTTTTGAACTTCACCCTTGTGGCTGACGACTTTTTTTTTGAAGATTTTGAGATTTCTGGATTTTGATTGTGTTTAAGTTTTTTCATCAACGTTTCGGATCACACTCAGTGATCCATCATCAGGATGATAAAGAGCTAAGAAGATGAGAAAAGGTAAGATGCAGACCTAATTTGCTTAAAAGGAAGAGAGGTGAGAAGTTAGGGAGAGAGAAGGGAACAAAGACCGAGACAAGAGATAAAATAAGACCAAAAAATTGTTTATCCGAGACAAGACTTTTTTTTTATCCGAATTTCATGAAATGAAAAGGGTTTATGGAAAAAATTGTTAGCTTTCCACCAATATAAGTTATGCCTTATTTTGAATTTAATAAATAATTATTATTTATTTTCTACATAAATTACGACTAAAATCCTGATTGATAGGTTGATTGAAAAACTTTTATAACTTTTAAACTACTTACATTTTTTGAACCTACAAGATGCATCACATTTTATGCTTCATATACAATAGGATTAAAAAATAAATCTATTTCATAAAGTTTTGACCAAGTTAAGGTGGTGAAACACACACATATTAATAATTCTAAAATGTTCTAATAAAAAATCATAACTAATTATTTACATGGAAAAAAATTACAAAAAAAAATCCGGCACATCCAGGCATGTGTCCTCTACTTATATTGAAATATTAAAAAAATATAAAAATTCCTTGTACTTAGAGTGGTCAGACATACACCTGCTTCTTATCTTTTTCCTGAAAAATTTGGTACCACTACATTAAAATTTTAATTTTTCACAAAACAGATTTACTTTTTTCCAAAAAAGGACTAGTAGCCTAGAAACTACATTCACTTTGCTACAAATTTTATTCTTACATATTTTTCAAATTATGTTAATAACCTATTCAAATTTTTATGTCAAGTTGCCTAACTCTGATATTTTGAATTTTCATCGCCACTTAGAGGCCTAGTTTGGACCCCCATGATCCTACACTGACCCATCTTCTTCGTCAAATTCTTCAAAGACTAGTTCATATATACATTATCTTGTAAGTACAATTCTTCTTCTTTATCAACTACATCCATATGATATCACTCTTGGTTAAGTTAATATTATCTCGATAATTTAGAATATCCCTTTATAATGTTGTTATCCTTTGACATTATTTCTTAGCCATTGGTCGAGTTAATGTTTGTTAATCAATAGATTGTGTGGATATTATTTGGAGTGGGGTCCCTTCCAAAATCCAAAGAGGATGTTGACATCAAAATTACATCAACATATACCATGGTACCCATCCAATGAATCATGTCAATATATGGTATTAGTTCAGAATCAATGAAAGGAACATGCAAGTGAAATGCTAAGTGTTGACATGGAATTTAGGATGGATGATGTGGTTGTATAATCAAATGACGTGGTTGTATAATTAGATGATGTTTTGTGTTATGGTGCAAGTCTTAATCTTAACATCTCTAGTGTACCTAGTCAAAATTCACATTGGTCCATGCTTGGATATTGCATAAACAACTTGTGTAGGAAATGTTACATACTTGAGAGGTAATAAATCTAGTTGGTGGAAATTTTGTCAACTGGAAGGGTTGGCAACATTGGCTATTGATTATGAAGTGATCATTGGGTTAGGAAATGATTGTTGTTAGTAATTGTATGTACCATAAAAGTTTAAATGAAAGCCAATGTATATATGAAGGGAGGTTTCCAATAATGTAAACTAGTTGGAAGATCATCAATAAAATATACATTCATGATTGGTGTGGATTTTAGTAGTAGTCAATAGGGAATCACCATATTGTGCAGAAGGTGGTCATAAAAGTTGATCATGTGCACTCACAAATAGTGACATGTATGGGTTGAGTACCTTTGGATCTTGGTTCTTAATATAAGCCTTGACACTTTATTGAAAAACCTTGTACAACCATGGATTTGCAACCTCAACCAATGAGAAAACAAATATTTTTATAAAAGAATATCTAATCCACAAATTGAGAAAATGTAATAGAATATTTATTATACCAAACCAACAAAACCTCTAGAGGCCCCCAAACAACTTAAAATCCAAAATAAATGTTTATACCCAATATTAGGGTTTATTGTCATTGAGCTTATTGGTGCAATGAGATTTAGGGCAGGATGGCTCAAATATTATGCCACCTACAAAACTCAAACTACAAAACCCAAACAAAAATTAGATGAAAATTAGTTTCTCAAGTTTTGACCTAAGTGAAATAAAATTCTATATTGACTTTATCACGCCTTTTGAACACAATGGTATAGAACCATGTCAAGAATTAACTCATTGAAAACTCAAAATGAAAGAGCTTCCATAAATGAAAGACAAGTTAAGAGATTGCAAGACAAGAATGGGTCAAAGCAATACACATAAGCCAAAGATCTCAATGCCATAAGAAAACATATGGGGCATGAGTGAGTATATATAGAGAAGAGATGAGGAAAATGCAACTGATAAGAAATGTAGCTTCTACTACCCAAAATAGTTGGATGTTATTCTCATTGAAGATGTTATCTTCTCTTATTATGACTCACTCCTAACAACCTAAGCAAGTTAAATAAAAATGTAGGAAATAAAACCTAAATAAACAAAAATAGAAAACTAGACCAACAACTTTGACATGCATCCTCATAGTTGTTTGCACGCACATTAAATAGGGAAAAAATGTTATGGTAAAAATTGTATACCCATGTCCTAGCTTATTTTGTAAGCCCACTTCGATTTTTGATTAAAGTATCTTTTATGTTATAATGCATCTACAAGTAGAATATTTTTGCATGAATTTGAATCATGAAAAATTATCCTATTGTGTTCACATTATCACTTATTTGTAGAAGTTGATCCGATCCTTAGATCTCCCTTTTGCCACTATAGATTAGATACGTGGATGCAAAAATTGACCTAGCTTAATATTATAGTCATAGATATGGACCT
>VDFB02059143.1:0-46486 GCA_007258455.2 Sequoia sempervirens
AAGAGAACTCCTAAGACCAAACCAGACAACCAAAGGCGAAGAAAACAAAAGAAAAGGGGGACCCATTTTGTTCTAGAATAAAATAGGGTGGTTATGCAAGGCATAACAATTCACAAAGAGAAGAAATAGTGTGCCATTTACGGGCTTTCCTTGGTCAAACCCTGCATAAGTTTTCCCACTTCCATAATGGCAATGTCAATGATAAAATGATAATGGATTGGAAAGGAATGATGAAATCACAAATTCCTACAACTCACCACCCTTCAATGGCTTCCTTGAAGGACTAAAGTCAAGCACATCATCTCAATGTCTTGGATCTTTCTTGCTTGATTTGCTTGGATGATTTGGAGACCTATAAAAGGGGTTAGCCTTCACAAAACAATGATAATAAAACAACATGAAATCACATATGCTTTGACATAATGTGTGGATCTTGAATTGCTGCAATAAATCATTGAAAATGCTACTCTTGACTTTTTCTTGACAATAATTCTTGCTCATAAAATATCCTTCTAATTTCAAATGGTGAAAAGACAAGGTATTTATAGCATTCATTCAATTTCCCAAAAATTAGATCTCGATAGCCGACCTTTGCAAGTTGAATTTCAAATGTTAAAATTGCCACCCCAAAAAAATCAAAAACTGGTCTCCAATAGAATAGGGGGACCCATACACCCTAGGTAAAATGGTTCCTGGCCCTCTTCTCTAGGACATTAAGTGTCAGGGGTAGAATAATAGTTGGATTCATTTGCTCAATACTTGCAATTTCTTGTAAAGTGGAACAAATAGGCTATAGAATGCATAATTTAGGAAATTAGGGACCCAATTAGGCTCAATAAGGGGGGAAAAAACATAGTGTGAAATTTTCAACGGTGACAATTTATGATGCTACATTTAACCCACACTTTAGTGAGAGTATGAACTTATGCTCAGGCTCACAATAAAGTAGAAAATATATGTCAAGAGGAGTTCAATTGTCCAAATGTTGAAGAGATAGAATGACTAAGGATCTAGGGGCAGTGCATAAGCCCCCAAGATCCAAGATCCCATGGAAAACCAACATAAACACAAAGGAACACAATGTATGATATGCAACAAGACAACATACACAAACATACATGTCAAAAAACACGAAGCATACATGATGAAAATGTAAGGAAGCTAAGGTAGTGAAACAACTTCCTACACTAATCTTGAGAGGAGAACAATGCAAAACTTTACAGATCTTTAACAATTACGAAAACTTAAACATAAATAAACATAAATATCATGTGCATACCACAACATATTGATTTACATGGGGAAAACCCTTTCGAGAGAAAAACCCCACACTCCAAAAGCCACCCAATATATTATTTAGCAATCACAAATATTACAATATACTTGCAGAGCAAGCTTCTCACAGGAGTATCACCACTCAAAGATCAAGATACAACATGACCACTATCAAACTCTTAGAAAACAACGTCTCTCTATCGCATCCGTAATACAATTCCCTCATAAAATAGGGTTACATTCTAGGGAAAGACAGGACAACAAAATATCCACCATTAGATCTAAAACCTAATAACGAATGGTCCAGATTTATAATACATCATTATTTAATGAGTGTCGGCCAATTTAGAAGTTTCCTAAAGAAGTTAACATGCTCACATTTTTCTCTTTGTTGCCATTCTATACACCTATCGGTGTAACTAGGAAATATATATATATATATTATATATATATGCATCCTATCAACAATAAATTGTATATAATTGCAAGCATGGTACACATTTTCCAACAAATCTCCCACTTTTCGAATAGCTTGCAGAGCAACATGAGGTGTAACATCATCTCTTTAATTGCTAGGACGGCTAGAACACCATACGAACCATACATGCTCACGGGGGCTTAGTTAAAAAGAATCAACTTAACATTCATCAAAGTCTCTACCTTGCCAACTTCACCCTACCATCTTAGACCATATCTCTAACAAATGATATTGTACATCAATGTGCTTTGGTCGGCATGAAATGTGGGAGTTCTTGGCTAGACATATCACACTCACGACTATCACAATAAATTTGTCATTGCACCTTGTTTTATTCAATATCTAAACATAGTATCTTAAGCCAAATGGATTCTTTACAAGCATGAGTAGCTTCCATATACTCTATTTCAGTAGTGGACAAAGCAACCACAGCTTGTCACTTTACTCATCCAACTAATTTCACCATCAAATAAAGTAAACACATAAGCACTGGTGGATTTTTTGCTATCAACGTCACATGCCCAGTCTAAATCCACATAACCATGAATATCAAGGAAAATATTGTCTTCAATCATATTACTATAATAAAATAAGGGATAATCTGAGGTACCCCGCAAATATCTGAAGACTCTTTTAACTACATTCCAATGAACTCTACCATGATTAGACATATATCTAGAAATAACTCCCACTGCTTGGGCAATGTTTGGTCTAGTACAAACCATAGCATTTATTAAACTTCCAACTGCACTCTAGTAAGGCACTCTACTCATGTCCTCCATCTCTGATGGAGATGTTGGACAATCTAAAATAGATAACTTTGTTCCAACTGAAACAAGAACACACAATGGTCTACAATCTTGCATATCAAACCTCTGTAAAATTGAGTTGGCATACTTTCTTTGGCCAAGCCATAGCTTTCTTTTCACTCTATCTCTTTTAATTTCCATCCCAATAATGATTTTAGTTGTACCAAGATCTTTCATTTCAAATTCACCAGCATGTTTAGATTTTAGTTCTGAAATCATACCTTTCCCTCTACCAATAAATAACATATCATCAACATATAATAAAATAAATAGGAAACGATCACCATCAATTTTATAATATACACAATGATATAATTTAGAATGTTGAAATCCCAAACTCAACACATATGTATCAAATTTCTAGCACCGCATCCTAGGACTCTGTTTTAATCCATACAAAGTTTTCTTCAATTTGCAAACCAATTTTCTTTTACCTTTCACCACATAGTGCTTTGGTTGTGTCATATAAATATCCTCCTCCAAATCACCATGAAGGAAAGCAATTTTCACATCCATTTTCTAAACCTCTAAATCATAAGCAAAAATATAATGGATGTCATTTTTGCAATAGGGGAAAATATCTCACCATAATCAACACCCTCAACTTGAGAGTAACCTTTTGCAACCAATCTTGCTTTGTATTTCTCAATACTTCCATTTGAACCAATCTTTTCTTGAACACCCATTTGCAACCAACAGGTTTTTCGTCTTTTAGGAAATGGTACAAGATCTCATGTATCATTCTTTTTCAAAGATGTCATTTCTTCATCCACAACAATCTTCTAGGATTCTACATCATTCATACCTAGTGCCTTTTCTACAAATTTAGGTTCATCCATGTTAGTATTCAAAGAAAAAATACATCTCCAATCATCAAGTGAATACCTTTTAGGTAGTTGTCTATGCCTTGTAGACCTACGAACAAGCTGAGTTGGAGGTTCTTCCTCCTCTTCTAAAGATCCAAAGCTAGATAAGCTCTCCTCAACTTCTCATCTATCCTTGGGCCTCGATTCAACTTTCTCAAGTGTAGGAGGAAATTGAATCACATCTTCTTGTTTACTTTGTTCTGACTGCAATGTAGGAGAAGAATGCTTAGTTTCTCTAAAAATAACACTTCTACTATGTATTACCTTTTGTGCAATAGGATCCCAAAGCTTGTATCCTTTCACACGATAACTATATCTAATGAAGACACATTTCACAACCTTGTTCTCCAACTTTTTTCACTTCTCCTTTGGCACATGTGCATATGCCTCACAACCAAAAAATTTAAGATGTCTTAGTGAGGGCTTGCGACCCGACCATGCCTCTATAGGCGTCTTATCAACAAGAGCTAATGTAAGAGACCTGTTAAGTAGGTAACAGGCAATGGCAACAGCTTCAGCCCAAAACCTTTATTCTAGGCTAGCACCACTCAACATACTCCTAGCCTTCTCCATCAGTGTCTTATTCATTCTTTCTGCAACTCCATTTTGTTATGGAGAATACAGAGTTGTATTTAATCTATGAATACCAAAATCTTTACATAATATATATCAAAATCATTATAGAAAAATTCACCACCATTATCAGTCCTTAAACATTTTATTTTCTTTCCAGTCTACAACTCAACCATTGCTTGAAATTCTTTAAATTGATTGAAAACTTCAAATTTAGTCTTCAAAAAATATAGCCATGTATTTCTACTATAATATCAATAAATGAAACATAATATGTGGATTTACCAATTGAAGGAACATTTGCAAGACCAAACACATCATAATGAATAAGATCCAATACACTACAAGATTTATGAGAACTCAAGAAAAAATGAACACAGTTTTGTTTTCCATAAATGCAATGCTCACAGAAATCAAATTCAAGATTAGAATCAAATAAACCTTCAACAAGGTTTTTATTTTTCAAGGTCCTTAGACCCTTTTCTCCAATGTGGACAAGTCTCTGGTGCCATAACATAGTTTTATCTGTAGGTAACTTTGTTTTAGAAAAAAGAGCACCCTTGGGTATCCAAAATCCATGACCATCTGCTGAAGGTGAAAGCCTCACTTCTTCCACATACTTGCTTCTCATAGAAGTTCTATTGCACTCAACATTGTATGCATCAAGTTTATACAATGTGCCATATCTGACACCTCTAGCAATCATCATAGCACCTCTGACCATCTTGCATCCTGCATCAGAAAATACTACCTGCACACCTACGTCTATTAGTTTGCTCACAAATAACAAATTTCATGCTAAACCAGGGATATGCAACACACCATTAATCCTTTTTATTCTACCATCAAGAAATTTTATTTTAACTTTACCATAGTCAACAATGTCTAAATGAGAATCATCACCCAAGTACACCTTACCTCCATCAAATTCTTCATATTCAGAAAACCAATCTCTATTAAAGGTCATATGGAAAGATGCACCTAAGTCAATTAACCATGCATCATTACATGCACAAGTTTCCAAAGCTACAATGAATGTGTCACCATCTTCCTTCTCGGACTCAAAATCATAATCAAATTTCTTTTTTTTTTCTTTTTTTCTTCTTTACATTCCTTACGAACATGTCCAAGCTTATTGCAATTCCAGCAAATAACTTTGTACTTTCCAGGAGATTTAGATCTTCCCCTAGACTTAGATTGTCCATGCTTCTCATTCTTCTTTCCTTTTTCCTTAGATATTCCATGAACATTTAGAGACTCCTTGGCGGTGATGGATACCTTCTTCCTCATTTCTTCAAAAAGAAAAGAAACTACCACATCTTCAATCTTCAATATAAAAAAAAGTACTCCCAATAGCCATAACTAGAGAATCCCACGAATCAGGCAAAGAAAAAAGCAAGATCTGACATTTCTCCTCCTCATCCATTTTGACACCAACTGATTCCAATTGAGCCACCAACATATTGAATGCCTCTAGGTGGTCTGTGATTCATCCACCCTCTTCCATTCTCAAGGAATACAATTTCTTCCTCAATAAAACCTTGTTCACTAAAGATTTAGCCTAATACATCTCACCAAACTTCTTCCATATTTTCTATGCAAAGGTCTCTTAATGGACATTAATTAAAACAAATTCTTCCAAGCACAATATTATTAGACCTTTGGCTTTAAGGTCCATAACATCATATTGAGCAACCTAAGTAGGATATACAAGCCTTGAAACATTCTCATCAACAGTATCCCACATATCTCGATCTATCAATAGATCCTCCATCTTTAGCTTCCACATCTCAAAATTATTTCTAGAAAATTTCTCCACCTCTATTCTCCCTAATGAACTTTCCATCTCAAAATTCCTACAACAAGATCACAAAGTGTCTTCTCCACAAGCTCCCACTCAAATCTAGATTAGTTCAAAAAACCCAACAACCTACAACTAAAACCAAAGGTGATCAAGCTCAGATACCACTTGTAAGGAAGCTAAGGTAGTGGAACAACTTCCTACACTAATCTTGAGAGGAGAATAATGAAAAATTTATAGATCTTTAATAGTTACAAAAACTTAAACAAAAATAAACGTAAATATTATGCATACCATGACACAATGATTTACGTGGGGAAAACCCTTTCGGGAGAAAAACCCCACACTCCAAAAGCCACGCAATATATTATTCAGCAATCACAAAGATTACAATATACTTGCAGAGCAAGCTTCTCATAGGAGCATCACCACTCAGAGATCAAGAGACAATATGACCACTATCAGACTCTCAAAAAACATCACTATCTCTCTACCACAGTCGTAATACAATGCCCTCATAAAATAGGGTTACATTCTAGGGCAAGACAGGCCAACAAAATATCCACCGTTAGATCTAAAACCTAATAATGAATAGTGTAGATTTATAATACATCATTATTTAATGTATGTGGCCAATTTAGAAGTTTCCTGAAAAAGTTAACATGCTCACATTTTGCTCTTTGTTGCCATTGTATACACCTATCGATGTAACTAGGAAATATATATATGCATCCTATCAACAATAAATCATATATAATTGCAAGGTTGAGACACATTTTCCCAACAAAAAACACATAACATGATGGAACATAAAGATGATGATGAAATGAAAACAAACACAATGTAAACACGAAGAATACACACAAAAGACATGCAACAAAACACAAGGTTAGGACAAAAATATTCACATTAGTAAGGCAAAGATACTTTAGTCTTAAATTATCTCAAATACCAAATGTCAACCATCGAATAAATGTTAGCTCCCATGAGGACTAGTAATTTTTGTTGTCACATCACTCACAAAACACATGGCTCCACTGGAAAGAAACTTGTGTTATGCTAATTGGCCATGTTAAAAAGGGATGCTCAATTTCATGACCCAACAAGATCCATTATGCTAAATCCATGAACTATCTTGCAAAAACTCACCTCAAGGGGTGCATAAAGTTTAACATCTCAAGGGACGAACAAAACTCACCTCAGGGGGTGCATAAGGTTTAATGCCTCAAGGGACAAACAAAACTCACCTCAAGGGGTGAACAAGGTTTAATGTCTCGAGGGATGAATAAAACTCACCTTAGGGGGTGCATAAACAAAGATAGGATAGGGCTAAAAACTCAAGGGACATTATAATAACACCACCACAAAAGGTGATTTACAAAAACAACAAAGGGGCTTTGCTCAATACATGAAAGGTCACACCTTAGGGAATATCACACATGACATCACCACCAAGAGAGGAAAAGTCATGGAAAAATAAATTTATGCCTTAGGGAATACTATCCATAACATTACCACTAAGGGGAATGTCATATGCCAAGAAAAGTCACACTCTTAGAGGACATCAAGTCCAATATCACCACCAAAGAGACACATAAATCAAGAAGGTCACACTTTGATTGACAAGGTCACACTTCCTAGGAGATGTATGCTATCATCACTATAAAGGGACCATTCCACATGCAAACAATGAGTGAGGGACTATATGCCCACCTTAAAATGTTAGTGTACTTGTTGCACTAACATTTTAAGAAGATAAAGAGGGACCCCTTGCTAGAAGGAATGCACCTATGACAAGGCTACCTAACCCCTTGCCCACCAATTTTAGGGACAAATATGAGCCAAATGGATTATGATATGTTGCTCCTTGTGAATGAAATATGATTGCAAAACTTAATTTATACCCCCATGCAGGGTAGTGAGTATGTTATGATACTACAACTATCACATGGCAAGGAGCAGTAACTAATGCTATTGATGAAGTGAAGGCCTTTTTGATATTTTTTGTTATTTTTGAAGGAGAATAGCCAAGACCTCTTGTTGTTTCTTGCACGTTAGGTTCTATGGCAACATGGATGCCTTGTTATTTTACACATCCTTTTCCATTATAGCCAAGTTTTTTTAAAAATTCATAATCTCTTCCATAAATTGCTTGCATTGCTTTCAAAGAAGGTGGCTTTTCATGATAATCTTCATCATAAGTAGATGTATAATTTGTGTTTTCCTTTTTTATAGAAGTTGTAGATTCATATTCTTTTGATGACTCAGTAATAGATTGTGTTAATATCATTGACTCTTATTTCTCTTTTACCCATTTTGATTGCCTAATCTTGTATTCCCCCATGAATGTAGGTGTGAAATCTAATGATCCCCAATCATCATCCAACAAATTTTTCACCATTGAAAGACACTCATCTTTGTCCTCAATTTGTAAAGGTTTCACTTTTGTAGTTGGTAACAACTTTCTAAGAGAATCCTTCATTCCTATTTTAGTTTGTAAACAATTTTTCAGATTTTGGATCAGCTTTTATCATTTAAACCTTGTTGTTGTATATGTACTTCATTGAATGATGAAGTGTTGAAGGCACTCCATTCATTTCATGAATACATGGTCTACTCAATAGAATATTATATGAAAGATCATGGGGCATGACATGGATGGGAGTTTGTAACTCAGCCTTACAGACTTCAATAGGTAACGTTATCACACCAAGTGGTTGTATTTCCATGTTATAAAAACTTTTGATAAATCAAAAAGTTGAATTGTTTTTTTTTCCACTCCAATTATATCCAAAATACTTACACTAAAAACATTAATACCTAAACCATTCTCAATAAGGGTACATCTAATCCCAACCCTATTAATAATAGCCATTATCATCAAAGCATCATTTTTTTGGCATTTCCAAATGAGGTAATTCATTTTGATGAAAGACAATTTCCAACTTAGGGGAATTCATATTCTCAATAAAATCTTCCACATCATTTGGTTGTGCACTAGGAGTGATCACAAATTTATGCAAAGCATTTTGAAGGGTCATGATAAACAGGTGATGTTTGAATCAAATCCCACAAGGAGATTTTAGTAGGAGTGTTATAAAGTTGCTTAACAAGATCAAATTATTTACCACTACACTGTGGAATGTTAGGTGTGGGTGGGAGGTATAGTTGAGGCAATGGAATGGATGTTCAAGTTCTTTTTGGTTATTTATTATTCCTAGTGTTATATGTGTGAGCTATAGTATGATAACTTGGTTGTTGTGACACATGATTAATAGTAAGTTATTTTTCAAAGTTTAGGATATGGCCATGAGGTTTAGGAGTTCCTATAATGAGAGGTGGCATAGGAGGTCCAAAAGGATTTTTAAGGGGTCCAATAATGAGAAGACTTTTCAGAGGAACAAAAAGAGTTTTAGGAGGTCTGATAATCAAACGAGATCCAATAGCCAATTGTGCATTCCTAACCTTGATGGAATTAACTTCTTGTTAATGATTTTCTATTGAGGTGGAATCTAATGTCACCTTAGCATCTTCATCTATGCAATCTTGTTTAATAGAAAAAGTAAGGGGTTTGTGTTGATGTTATTGTAGCGGTGGGAGATTTATTTCTCCTTTCAAACTCAAATATAAAATAAACAATATTAATGTTGAGAGGGACATGATAATTTATTTATTTCTTAAAGCTAACTTGATGAGAAGTTGCATCATTTTGTGTAAGGGTGTCTCTTTTATGGAAGTAGCTGAATCTTCATGAAAAGGCATCTTGGTATCTATATATTGAAGGGAAACTCGCATTCATTTGGTATTCAATTTAATTTCAAGAAAAGTTTGCATAATTCAGGAAGGAGTTTGACTTCATACAACATATCTATACTTGCTTTAGGCAAATCAATAATCATTATTGCTTGTGTATTTGCATCTAGAGAGGTGCTATAATCATTGCATCAATTCGGCCTAGTGTGTGGCCTAATTGTAAAGCAATTTTCTCCTCTTTTATTCAATAAATAAGTGATATATTGTGGCTAGGTTTTTCTCCCTCAAGAAGGATGGTTTTCCCACGGTATATGTTGTGTTCTATTGTTCATGTGTTGTATTTCTACTTTCTATTAAATCTTATCCTAAAACTAACAGTTTGCATCAAAATGATGAGCCACTACTTCTCACTATTAAACATGCAATTATGTGCAAGATATGATGCAAATAACAATCAAAAATCAATCATAACTATTATAGCAACTATGAGGGAAGGTTTGAGAGGCTAGCATGGTTGTGTGTACCTTGCTGCAAGAAGGTTGTTTTTAGGTCACAAAGGACTCATTCACCTTTAGTGGTGAATGGGTCCTTGTTATGGTTTCTAAAACTGAGATCTGGGTTTTGTTCCTTGATGTCTACACTCTCAAATCCTTGGTGATCAGCTCCCAAAAACCTAAAATAGATTATATAGCCTTTTTTTTTGTTCTTGCAATGTTAATGATAACTTTGCAACTTGACAACTTTGACAATTTTTCTCCAATCTTGTTCTCCGCGTTCTTCAGCCTATAAATCTCTGGCTTTTACATTCAGGAGAAAAAAAAAATATTGTTAGTGAATAGGGGTTTTCTTAAGTCAAACCACTTTTAGGTAATTAAACTAAATGATGAAATAATGAAATTGAAGCATGAAACATGAAATAATGATATGTTGATACCTTGGAAGTTATCATGGAGTACATGCTACGCCCTTAATATTATTGTACATCGGGTTATGAATAGTTGGCTTGTGGCTATCTTAACTCTCTATTAAGTCATATTATCATTAGTATATTTGTTTGATTTGGATGGCTAAGTCTTGGATGGTATTACAGATGGACGATAGAACCATCGTGTGGCATAAAATAGGAGTATGCCTTGGGGAGTTTGTGAATTGCAAAAATATGGTGGCTGAATTGTGTTCACATTAGAGATATTTGGAGGTTTTCCCCCTCGAAGTGGCTTGTTATTCTCAGTTATTATCAAGTATTTGTAGCTTATTTCATATCATATTCTTCTATTGTGCAAATTATTTCATAACAAGTGGTATCAGAGCATGATCTTGGCACCATAGGGCAGGTTTTCATAATTTTAAGAGGCGGTTTTGGAAACATATCTTTCTAGATTTTGGTGAATTTTTTTCTGATTTTTAAGGGTTTTGAAGAACATATTGAAGAAGCTACAGTCCAGATTTTAGAAGAATTGGAGCAGAATTAAGCGAATTATTGCAGAATTAGGGTTTCTACACTATTTTTTTGGAATCTACATATCTCGCACATCTTGTTGAATTGAAGTCTGATTTTTATTGGGTTCTTGAAGACATACCAAAGGAGATTACAGTAAAAATTTCAGAGAATTTAAGTTTCATTTGTGTGATTTATTTCAACATTAGTGGTTTCCATCATGACGGGGCCTGCAACAACGGGTGAGAGGAGCATCTCCTCCAGGGGAGATCTCCTAGCTCCGGGATGAGGGTGAAACAATTGAAAGGATGTACTCCATGAAATCAGCCAAGTTCCAAGAGGGCATTTCCTCAATTAAGATGGTGTATGTGTGTGACTAAGAATGTAGGACATACTGAAACATGTTGGCACCTAGAAATTTTGAATCAGAAAGAGGAGTTCTCCAAGCGACCAAGATGAAAATTCCAGGTGGGCCACTACCCGACCTAGCTTTAATGCTCCTATGGGATCTAGAAATTTATTTCCAAAGGTGGATATGCGCAAGTTCGATGGCAAGGATCCTCTAACATGGATAAATCAAATAGAGAATTTTTTTGAAGTACACAAATCCCAAATGGACAAAGATGCGATGAAGCACCGCTATATCGAACCGAGATCCAATTCATTTGGTATGGGTTGGCTTTTGCACTCATCAAAGTAAAGGGGCTCACCATCTCATGGTCAATTTTTACAAAGGAACTCCAAGCACAATATAGCAATAGCGTCACAGACAACTTCTTCAGCCAGCTAGCTAAACTTCAACAAACAGGATCAGTTAAGGATTATATTCGACAATTCCAAAATCTATCCTTAAGGGTGGATTCAATTACGGAGGAAAACTTGAATGATTTATTCTTGGGTGCGGTCTCAGGGATTCAACATAGTGCAGCATGTTTTAGCCCTAGTTCCATAATGAGTTTTATCTTAGCACCTGAGGAATTGAGAGAAGTATTTGATTCCCTGAAAGCAAAGGGCCTAATGTGACAGAGGAGAGAAAGGATATTCAACACAACCTACTAAGTTGACTCCCACAAAAGGTAGGAGAAAAAAGAAAAGGCTTGTAACAGAATTGTGATTGTGAAATACGGTCGAGGACATAAATGTGAGTAGAGAAATAAATTGTTTTTATATTGAAGGTCCCAATGGGGAAGAAGAGGAGGGAACCCCAAACTAGAAGATGAAGGGAGTCAGGCGAGATACATGATTCTCAACCCGTCATTTCAACAAATGTGCACTCTCAGAAGTTTCAGCAGCTCCATAAACTCTCAAGATTGGTGGGGTTCCTAAAGTAACGGTGTTGATGACTTCGGGTGGTATACATAATTTCATCAATAAAATTAGCTACTGTTGTTTCCTTTATATCGCTCCGGTTTCAGTTTTGCGTTCTGAGATGGTGGTATAAGTTAGTTGTTAGGAAGTTTCATAGTAGAAATTCCATGGGGAGATTAGCTCAACGATACCCCGATCTATCGTGTCCATGGGTCTTGACGAGATATTGTTTGGGTACAATGACACGTTAGGAACAATTGAGATGAACTTCCGAAATTTATTCATGAGATTTCAATAAGAAGGAAGGCTAGTAGAGCTAAGGGGGTTGAAGGAAAAATCTCATCAAATGCAAAAGTTTCTTAAGAAAGGAGTGGATGGATTTGTTGCCCAACTATGTTTATTAGAAGTCTCTCAATCTAATGCTCCTACTTATCCAGATTTGCAAGCTATAATTGATCGTCACTTAGTTGTTCTTGGAGATATGCCTAAATGAAATCCTCCTAAGAGGGATCATGATCATGCCATATAGTTAGATCTAGGGAGCCAACCACCGAACATCAGGCCTTACAAGTATCCACACATACAAAAATTAGCAGGTGAAAAGGAATTTTGAAAGGGTCGCTTTGACTGAGAATCATCAGGGCAGTGCTTACTCCTCGCCTGTGGTGATGGTACGTAAGAAGGATGATACTTGGCGCATGTGTCCAGATTATAGAGTGCTCAACATGTACACAATTAAAGATAAGTTTCCAATTCCAGTCATTGATTATTTGCTAGATGCATTAAATGGAGATATGTTTTTTACCAAGTTAGATCTTAGATCTGGTTATCACCAAATTCAGATTAAGGAGGAGGATATTTGTAAGACAGCATTTTAGACTCATGAGGGTCATTATGAATTTTTGGTGATGCCATTTGGTCTTACCAATGCACCATCTACATTCCAAAGTTTGATGAATTCCATTTTAAGAAGTTCTTGAGGAGGTTTGTGTTAGTATTCTTTGATGATATATTGATTTATAGCAAGACTTGGGAAGAACATTTGCAACATGTGGACCAAACATTACAAATACTTGAAGATCATAAAATCTATGCTAAGCCATCCAAGTGTGCTTTTGGTCTTACAGAGGTGGAATATTTAGGGACATAGTTTCCGCATAAAGGAGTAAGGAGTGGACCCTAACAAAATTAAAGGCTATCGTGAATGGCCTATTCAAAAACCATTAGAAGCTGAGGGATTCTTGGGATTGTGAGGCTACTATGAAGATTTGGTGAATGGTATGGGCACCTCTCACAACTCCATTGAAGAAGGATTCTTTTCATTGGAGCGAGTGCCTTATCTGACATTTGAAATGAAGGAGCTATGTGTACAACTCGGTTTTACCCTCGACTCACCAAGAGAGTCATTGTGGAATGTGATGTACGGAAATGGGATAGGAGCGATTAACTCATGCAAGAAGATTCGATAAATTGCTTTTGAGTCATCAATGAAAAGGTAGGTATCAACTAAAACCTATTTATGAGAAGGAAATGCTAGAAATACTCATGCGATTAAACAATGGTGACTTGCTATCTGTGGGTGAGCATTTCAAAAGGTTAAAGGATAGATCATGATAGCCTAAAATATTTTTGGAGGCGACGCTATCTTGAAGAGCAGTAAAAATGGGTCAGCAAAGGAATGTTAGGATATGACTTTGAGATTGTATATAAGAAAGGAAGAAAATATTATGCAAATCGTTGTCAAGGAAGGACAGAAAAGATGAAGCTGTGACATTTGCGCACAAATATTACAAGCAAATTGGGTGGAGGAAGCCAAAGCAGAGTGGCAAAATGATGTTGCGACAAGTAATCTCATTGAGCAATTAAAAAGTGATCCTAGTAGTTCAGATAAGTTTTGTTGGAAGGGAGATACTCTTTGGTATAAAGAGCGTTTGTATCTCTGCAAGAATTCCAACCTTAAAATTAAGATTCTCACAAAGTTGCATGAGTCTCCAGTGGGTGGTCATTCAGGATTTTTGAGAGAACATATCATGTCGAGGTCAAGCGGAGGGATTTCTTTTGGGAGGGAGACAAGGGTGCGATGTTCAAGGGTATGGTGAATGTTTGGTGTGTCAAAGGCATAAGGGAGACAATTAAGACACACAGTCTCTTGCAACCCTTATCTATTCCTAGCCCGACATTGGGAAGAGGTATCCGTGGACTTCATCATAGGGCTTCCCAAATCTAAAGGTCATAATGTCATCATGGTGGTAGTTGATCGACTCACTAAATATGCACATTTCATTGCATTAGCACATCCTTTTACAACAAGTGCAGTGGCTAAAGCCTTTTTGGAGAATATCCAAAAGCTACATGGTACACCTAAAGTTATTGTTAGTGATCGTGATCCTATCTTCACTAGTCACTTTTGAAAAGATTTATTCTCATGTTTGGGTACTCAATTGGCTCTTGGCTCTTCATACCACCCTCAATCCCGGATGGAAGCAGAGGGGTTGTTAATAAGTGTTTGGAAGTATATCTACGTTGTTTCACTTTAGAGAAACAGTCTCAGTGGGTAGATTGGCTACCACTTGCGGAATGGTGATATAACACTTCTTTTCATAGCTCATCAAAAATGTCTCCATTTTTGGCACTTTATGGATATCATCCTCCTTCCATCACATCATCAATTAAGGTGTCCCCAATAGTTCCGGGCAATAGAGGCCTTTGCTTCATCTAATAAGTACTCCAAGACTCAAGGAGGTGGCTAACAAGAGTAGATGAAACAACGGTAGGCCAACATGCGTGGTGAAGAAGTTTGAAGTTGGGGTTGGGTCTTCCTTTGCGATTGCAGCCTTATAAGCAAATCTACTAAGCTGACAAAGAATTATAAAGTTGTCCAAGTATTATGGTCCATACAAATCATCGCAGAAGATCATTAGTGTTTCCCTACAACGAGTTGCCACCAACAACAAAGATACATCTAGTTTCATGTTTCCCTATTTGAAAGAAGGTAATTGGGCATAATATTTACTCAAACAACACTTCAGAGTTGGATGAGAAGGAAGAATCATTTTGGAACTAGGTGCAAATTCATCAAAAAACCTGCTTTTAAAGCTAAGGAGGCCAGAACTATCAGCGAGTATCTCATCCAATGGAAGAAGTTACCAATTGAAGATGCCACATGGGAAGACAAGGAGTTCATTCACAAGTTTCCAAACTTGATTAGCATTGAGGACAATGCTTCTTTGAAGAAGGGGGCATGCTACACCCTTAATATTATTGTACATCGGGTTATGAATAGTCGGCTTGTGGCTATCTTAACTCTCTATTAAGTCATATTATCATTAGTATATTGTTATTTAGTTGTTTGGGTCAGCCTAAGTCTTATATAGGTGTGTCTAAGTCGGCCTAGGTGATATCCTTGGCATAAATAGGTATATATAGGGGTTGTGGTCTTATTTCATCATCAAGTGTGAAGTGTGTTCTCATTAGAGATATTTGGAGGTTTTCCCCCTCGAAGTGGCTTGTTATTCTCAGTTATTATCAAGTATTTGCAACATATTTCATATCATATTCTTCTATTGTGCAAGTTATTTCATAACAGTACAAATCTACAAACTAACATGAAGTGGCCATGAAGAATGTAGATCTTGATCTCAAATTAGATGTGAAACAATTCTTGCAAATAGATCTCCAATGCTACATCAACAATCTTTGCTCAAAAACATGCTTGAATGCATTATGCCTTTGACATGATGATATGACCTTGAATTGCTACAATAAACTCTTGATAATCTACCCTTGAATACCTTCAAAATTCTCTATAATTCTCTTGATCTCATGAAGTCACTTAAATTTTTCTAGGAGAAACAATGTGAATTAACTTTATATTTATACTAAATCTAAGAATTAACCCTGAAATTCAAATAATTCAAGCCAACATCAGATCTAGGATTGAAAATAATTAAAATCCCAACACAAATAAATTCAACAAGGGGTTTCATATGTGAGGAGGACCCATTCGCCACTAAAGGCGAATGGGTCCTAGCACAACTTTCTAGAACCATGCTTCGGGGGGATGAAATAACATCAAAAACCCATTTCAAAAATGCCAAGAAAGGGGTGTCCAATGTGGAGAAGACCCATTCGCCACTAAGGGAAAATGGGTCCTAGCACCATTTTCTAGGACCTCAAATTTTCCAAATTAAATGTCATGCAATATCATTATTGGGTGTCGGGACAGATCCTTCGAAAAGTGTAATTAAGAGGGCTTAAATTTGAATTAAAGGGGTCGATTAAGCTCAATTAACCATAATTAATTAATGAAACCCTAAATACATGTGAAAGTGTAATACAACACTTTACAACACCCCAAATAAGGCATTGTTAAGTATATTTTGGTTAAAAAGGGCCCTAGATTTAGTGTAAATGTGTAAAACACATTACAACCCTAAATCAAGGCATAATTATGTTAATTTTAGTATTAATTATTCCCAAATTAAATGTGAAAAAAGGGTTACCTTTTTCTACACTACATTTTTCCCCAACTTTAGTGAGAGTTTTCCCCCATGACGAACTCACACTAAAGTAGACATTCAAGACACATAAGTATGCAGTAATAACAAAGGTACATGGTCATGCCCTATCAAAGGCCAAGAAAAGAAAATAAAAAAAAGGATCAAGCACAATCATTCCAACACACTATGGAATGGGTTTGTTTGTCCATAACATATGTTGCTCACTTTGGGGTAGTGGAACCTCAGTTTTCCCACTAGGTGAGTTGTCCCAACATGTGTGCTCACTCTGGGGTAGTGGAACCTTAGCCTGTCCACTAGGTGAGTTATCCCAATCATGTGTGCTCACTCTAGGGTAGTGGAACCTCAGCCTGTCCACTAGATGAGTTATCCCAACAAGATGGCCAACCATACCGAAGTCTTCTTCTTAGGGAACATTGTGCCTAATGTCTCCAAGAGAGGACAAATCGAGTATCAGATCACCACTTATGGGATGCCTCTCACTTCACATCATGACACCAAGGGAGATCATATGCTTAGAAATATAACACTCTTGGAGGACATCAAGCCCAATGACACCACCAAGAAAAAGACACGTCATAAGAAAAAAGAAAATCACACCATGAAATATGTCGAAAGTTGTCATCAATGTATGCCCCCACTTTAAAGAGGTTGCTAACACCATTGTTATGAGAAAATGCTTTAAAGTAGCCAATGTTTTGTCATAAGACATGAAATATTTCTTTAGAAAACCCTATGCAGATTAATATGTTTCTGAAATAAAGCTATGCCATGAAATAGGAAGGAAGGGTTGCCCCCAAAAATACATAAGGGATCTATGGATTTGGGGTCAGTATGTCTTTGCTACATTGTTATTTTTAGAGCTCAAAATTGTCATCATTTCTCAAATACTCATAGAACTAGAAGAATGACACAAATAAAGTGAAAACAAAGAAAAATACTTTTGGGTCAGCATGGAAGAGACCTAAATGTCTCAACGCCTTGTGTCATCCCCAAAAGGAAAACACAAGACAAATGAAAAATGCTTACAACATAGAGAAGAATGTAGGTACATATAGAGGAATGCACAAAAAGAGAGAGAGATACATCAAATGAAACATTGCGAGGGATCACATTACACACATGTTGTCACATAAATAAACATGAAAAAGAAAAAGACTAGTAAGGCACATGTGAGTCAACCTAGAGTAGGTCGTCTGCATCTCAATCTTGGTCGGTATAAATGGAAGGCATACAACTAACCAAAGGGACAACGACAAGTGTCAAACTAGGGGAAGCACCCATTTCAACACTTTGTTTAGGGAATTTTTCATTTAATTTCATAGAAGAAGAAAACAATGTATTCAATTCATTATGCACTTGTTCATCAATATTTGTAATATCAATGTCATCATCTAGATTAATCACAACTAGAGGTTGAATGACAATGTCCATGGAAGGTTCTTGTTTATGTTGTGGTGAGGGTATATGATCATCATGCATTGCTTTAGGTAAGTTTGGATTTTTATTTTCTATGTTATTCTTGTCTTCTTTAGTTTGTGACATACGAGCAATAACGCAATGTCTTCACCTACGCTCTCTAGCATTTCGGTTTCATTTGAATCTATTGTCAATTTGTGTTTGTGTAAGAGTGGGTTTTTCAATCATAGGTTCCTTATCTTCCTTGGGAGGAATGGAAGAAACAACATGAGGTTGTTCAACCGCTTTCTCTTTAACTTTGTAAATTTGTTTTATTTTAGAAGGGACAATGGTATTACTTTCGTTATCTCATGGTCTCTTGTAGGAAATGGTAGGAGGTTTTGGTATAGGTTGTTATTATATTTTTGGAAAGGATTTTAGTTCAATCATTTTTTCATCAAGGATAGGTGTTTCATTCATCGGTTGAGCCATGTTTTGAAGGGATAATTTGGTGTAGGGCACCATGTAAACTTCATGCCTCCATGAGGAAATCTTGGAAAATTTGAGTCTTCATCATGTTTTGATTGTAATGAGGTCATATTTGGGACCATTTTAATGTATTTGAATCATTTGATTAGGTTTCTAGGAGGTCTTATGGTCAAATTGTCAAATAATGCAAAATATTGCAATTGTTGTCAAAAATACAAAAAACAAAAAATGTAAGAAGTTGAAGAGTCACTTTTGTAAAGGAAGGTAGTTGGTTTGTTGAAACTAAAGGAGAAGCAAAGAAAACTATTGTAACATGTTTAAAAAGCCTTGTGAAGGTAAGCAAGAAGAGATCAATTGTACTGTGAAGAAATTTTGAATAAAACCCCTTGTTCTATGCAAATTTAAGGTTTTCTTATTGTTCTCAAGCATGGTACTAGTTTGTACAGTACTTTCAAGCTTTCTTTTTTATTGGATTTAATAAATCTTTGAATTCACTTTCAAATAAGTCCAGTTGGAGTAAATTTTATTGAGTTTCAAGCTTTTTAGAGCCACTTTTCTATGGGCAGTCCAGAAACCCTCATTCTAAGGGTTTGAGAGTCAAATAATACCATAAACAACCATTCCACCAATAGAAGCCTTTGTAAATCAGCGTATGGGTTAGTTTAAATATTTTTTCAAGTGAAGTGTGTTTTCAAATACAGGGGAAGGAAAATTACATAAGTTTTGTTGCTGCCCAAGGTAATTTTTCATGGTTTCCATGCTTGAATTAATGCCTACAGGTTAGGTTTTGAAGAAATGTCAATGGTGAAGAGTGGGAAACAATTTAGAAAGATTGTGTAGACCTTACTTGATGTGTTTGAGGCATTGGTTAAGGTAATTTAAGGTCTAGAGTCCATAGATCCAATAAACCCCTATCCTAACTAGCCTAATTAGGTCTCCTTCAAAGTGGGACAGTTATTTTTAAGGGCATTCTTTCCAAAACAACCTTATCTGAGTTTGAAGTATGTTTTAAAAGTATTTAATGGGTACTAAAATCTGTGTTTAGTTTTGGGAAACTCCATCTTCTTGATAAATTATGACTATTTTTACCCTTTAGCAATGCTACAAGCAATTTGGTCTCTTGGTGTGAGCAATGGAGGAATTGAAGAACCAGTGTTCTAAGAGAGTTTTATTGGTTTGATCCTATCAAAATCATGATGTTCAAGGTGTGGTAAAGGTTCAATGAGAGTTGGGTGTCATGAAACCACTTTTAGTACATTTGCAAGTCTTGTAATCAAGTTGCATTGAAGAAGAATTTGTGATTGTTTGGTTGAGCAATCAAGATCTTTGTTTTGTACCTTTGGAAACCTCTAAAACCCACCATGATTTACATCAGTTTGGTATCAAAGCTAGTTGATCTGGTGGAACATGAAATGTGTTGGTTGCAAGTGATTGTGGTCCATCTTAAAGTTGCAAGAGAGAAAGAGTTGTGAGAAGGTGTGTTGGCTACAAACATGGAAGAGGTTTGTGATCACTATCCTCCAATAGAGATGAAGCTAGGGAGAAGCTGCAAAGAGGAACCCACTAAGAGAGAGAGTGGTAGAGGGAGAATGTTCTAGGATCTCTTGTTGGTTAGATGGATGGTATGTTGTGAGAGTTTGTGTGATGAATTAGTGAGAGAGATGGGTATATGTTTGAGGAAGAGCACTTGAAGAATGCAGCCATTTCAAACCATGGAGATGTTAAAACAATAGGTATGAAAAATAATTTGATTTTGGAGGGAAATGATATTGAGTTGGTGTTCAATTTTTCTTCTTTGAAGGTCAAGGATGAATTGATTTTGGAAATGCAAGAATGGATTAAGAAACATGTTGCTAGAATGGTAGGAGAAGGTTGAATGACAGGTAAAAGGTAGGTTCAACACCATTTTCAAAGGACAAGTCATCAAATGAAAGAAAGAATTCAATAATGAAGAATTGGTTAAAGGAAAAGGGAAAATGAAAGTTTCCAGTTGTTGGTGAGTACAAAGACTAATTGGAGGTTGGAGGTTTAAGAGTGACATTGGAAAGCTTGAATCAATTGTGCAGCATTGTCCTCAAGAGGACTTGAGGCTAATTTTTTCCCAAGAGTATGGTGCAGGGCACCATGTAAACTTCATGCCTCCATGGGGAAATCTTGTAAAATTTGAGTCTTCATCATGTTTTGATTGTAATGAGGTCATATTTGGGACCATTTTAATGTATTTGAATCATTTGATTAGGTTTCTAGGAAGTCTTATGGTCAAGTTGTCAAATAATGCAAAACCTTGCAATTGTTGTCAAAATTGCAAAATGCAAAAAATGTAAGAAGTTGAAGAGTCACTTTTGTAAAGGAAGGTAGTTGGTCGGTTGAAACTAAAGGGGAAAAAAAGATAGCTATTGTAACATGTTTAAAATCCTTGTGAAGCGATCAAGGAGAGATCAATTGTATTGTGAAGAAATTTTGAATAAAACCCCTTGTTCTCTACAAATTTAAGGTTTTCTTGTTGTTCTCAAGTGTGGTACTAGTCCGTACAGTACTTTCAAGCTTTCTTTTTTATTGTATTTGATAAAACTTTGAATTTACTTTCAAATAAATCTAATTTGAATAAATTTTATTGAGTTTCAAGATTTTTAGAGCCACTTTTTTGTGGGCAATCCAGAAACCCTCATTCTAAGGGTTTGAGAGTCAAATAATACCATAAGCGGTCATTCCATAGATGGAAGCCTTTGTAAATCATTGGAATGGGTTAGTTTAGAGATGTTTTCAAGTGGGGTGTGTTTTCAAATACAGGGGAAGGCAAATTACATAAGTTTTGTTGCTGCCCAAGATAATTTTTCATGGTTTTCATGCTTGAATTGATGCCTACAGGTTAGGGCTTGAAGAAATGGCAATGCTGAAGAGTGGGAAATAGTTTAGAAAGATTTCTCAGAACTTACTTGATGTGTTTGAGGTGTTGGTTAGGTAATTTAAGGTTCGGAGTTCATAGATCCAATAAACCCTTGTCCTAACTAGCCTAATTAGGTCTCCTTGAAAGCGGGACAATCATTTTTAAGGGAATTCTTTCCAAAACAACCTTATCTAAGTTTGAAGTATGATTTAAAATGCTTTAATGGGTACTGGAATCTATGTTTATTTTTGGGAAACTCCATCTTCTTAATAAATTATGACTGATTTATCCCTTTAGCAATGTTACAAGTAATTTGGTCTCTTGGTGTGAGCAATGGAGGAATTGAAGAATTAGTGTTCTAAGAGAGTTTTATTGGTTTTATCCTGTCAAAATCATGATGTTCAAGGTGTGGTAAAGGTTTAGTGAGAGTTGGGTATCATGAAACCACTTTTAGTACATTTGTAGGCCTTATAATCAAGTTGCATTGAAGAATAATTTATGATTGTTTGGTTGAGCAGTCAAGATCTTTGTTTTGTACCTTTGGAAACCTCTGAAACCCACCATGCTCTGCATCATAATTCTGCTATTTTTTTTCCTTGAAATTTTGATATGATTTGAAAAAGAAGTCCTCATGAGGCTTAATAGGTTCCATAGTCTCAGGCCAAAAGAAATCTAATGAAAAGTTCCCTCAAGCCAACGCAGGATTAAATCCACTATGATGCACAGTAAAGATGGCATTTCCAAATGGAAACTTTAAACATGTATGCACAACCGAAGGGATGGTATTCATAGAGCGAAGCCATGGGCTACCTAACTTCACACGAAATTGGTCCAATTGCAGGATGATAGTGAATGAGACATTTAATGTTTTCGGTCCAAATTTTAAAGAGAGATCTATCAAGCCAATTGTAGGACAAGCAAAACCATTATACATCTTGATCCATGCTTTCAATTTATCATATGCATCTTGATAGAGTTCATGCACAAATAGAAATTCTTGAGTGGTCACATTCTCTCCACGGACGGGATAAATCAATATCCCATTAGTGGGCTTATCATTGATTTAGCTAGCTATGTAAAGAGGGCCATCAGGTGCACGTTTAAGTATGTCATTTTGTGAGAAAGAAATATCAAGAGGCTTTTTAGTGGATCCCTTATGATTTCTAGCTTTGATAACTTCTAGCATTTTAATCGGTTGTTCTTCGTTGATAACTTTTATGTTTTCATCATCTATGTTGACATCCATCACATCATTCTTTGTTTCACTAGCCTTGACAAATGAAATGGTGTGCTTCGGCATGGGATTGGTAAAGATTTGTAAGTTTTTGCTAGGAGGAGCTACAAACTTATTACCTTGATCATTCACACCTTCAATTTGAAGTTGATTATTGTTAATAAGGTCTTGCACAAGATGTTTAAGACGCTTGCAGTATTTTGTACAATGTCCATTTTGTTGATGATGACAATAAGAGTTTCATCGAAAGCCTTTGGGAAATGGTATATTAGGATCATGCTCTTTAACAAGAGGTAATGTAAGGATGATCTTTTTGATAAGCTACAACATGAGATTATGAAGGGTATCAGGTAAAGAAGTGAACTCTCTATCCCTATTGTTGGGAATAGGATGTCATTTAATTGCAATCCTAAACATATTTCATGTATCTCCTAATTCCTTGGAAAGTGTTCCCCATCACTAGGATTAGAAAGAGATTAAATTCAAATGAAATGAACATGTAAATTAACATTTGTAATTATTCATAAATGATAGGAACATGGGGGGATGCCCAAGAAGAGATCCTACAAAATAGGAGCACATGGGGTGCCCACATGGAAGGTGGAACCCACCTTTCTTAAGTTAACTGTTTGGAGAATATATAACACTTTAGTAATGCATGTAAAGATCCTACAAGTTAGGGATTGATATTTACGTGAGTGGAGTTTAGTTCAGTTCAGTTCAGTTCAGTTTAGTTCAGTTATGGTTCAGTTATCTTCAATTGCATGTAGTTAGTTTCAGTTGAATGCTAGTTGACTTCAGTTGACTTGAGTTGCATGACTAATGAATTCAGTTGCATGATAGATAACAGGTGGACACATTCAGTTAAGTGGGAAAGATCAATCATGCATAATGTTTGCATGAATTGTTGAAGAGATATGTCTCTATTAACAAAGATTGACTTGGACCCACCTTAGGCACCCAAGTTGGCATCTTGGAGTTAACACCTTTTGCATAAGAAGATATTTACAAGGCTGAATTAAGTGGGCCCATTCTTGGGCGCCAACTTTAAGGAGAATCTTGGAAGATATTTTCTTGACCAATGATCAGTTAGGAGTTTAGTTTGGGGTGCCTAAATTGAGGAGACTTTGGTTTCGACTTCATGTTACATGATGGAACTCTACTTGCAAAAAATAGGTGTAGGTTTTTGAGAGGATCTTTGTGCTCTTGTAATTGACAACTCTTTGGAGTTTACAATGCTCATTATTGTCTATTAATTGCAGCAAGTTGACAATATTTTTAATCAGAGTTAATTGAAGGTTGTGAAGAAGAATTGTTGAAGGAAAATGAAGCATATCAGTCAAGGATTGATACAGAATTATTGTAATCCTATTCTAAGGTTAAATAATACAAGCACTATTGATTATGGTGGTGGAGTTTTTTCCCAAAAGGGTTTCTCCACGTATATGTTGTGTCACTTTTATCTTCTTGTCTCATTCTTCTACAATCTTTTGTCTCTTTCTACAATTGGTAAAATTGATTTAAACAGATAATCATACACAAAGAAATCGTAACAAAGAACACTTAATTAGATCTACAATCTCATAGTTTTTCAAGTTTTAAAGTTACATAACTACCTCCATTTTCAACATTTGGTATTAGAGCTAATAGTTGAGTAGAGTTTGGGACGCCTTTCTCTTAAAAGTTTGAATTTTTTTGGTTGTAGTGGGAGCTTTTACTATTGTGTTTTGCTGATTTGTAAAATAAGTGTCTTACAATGAGTTCTACTTCTCGTTTAGATATTGAAAGATTCAATGGATCTAGTTATGAGATGTGGAAACTAAAAATGGAGGATCTCTTTGAAGAGAGAGATCAATGGTTAGTTGTTTGTAATGAGACAAAGTCACCTACAACGATGTTAGATGGGGATTGGACTAAGCTTGATAAGAAGGCAAGACGGACCATAAGATTATGTCTTGTTGATGTTGTTCTCTTGAATGTTTCACATGAAACTATCACATATAAATTGTGGAAGAGGATAGGTGATATCTATCAAACCAAAAGTCTTACTAATAAGTTGTATCTAAAAAGATAGTTGTATTTTTTAAAGATGAAATATGGTAATTCTATTGCACATCATTTAAATGCTTTTAATTTGATTCTAAGTTAGTTAGCATTTGTAGATGTAAAGCTAGAAGATGAAGATAAATGCATTTTGTTACTTTGTTCTTTACCAGAATCTTTGGAAAATCCAATTGTTGCTATCAATGGTAGTGGTGCAGATCCTAAGATAGACAATATAATTCCTACTCTCCTATTAGAGAAGATGAGGAGGAAGTCTAAAATGGGATCCCAAGATGCCTTGTTTGTAAGAGGTAGGCCTAAGGAAAGGGAACCTAAGGGAGACAAGAAAGGAAATGGTAAGTCCAAAGGACAGTCTAAAACCCCTGGTAAGAGTAAAGTAAAGTGTTAGGGTTGTGGGAAACCTGGACATGTAAAGAAGGATTGTAAGAACAAGAAAAGGAGTTTTGATGCTTCTATAGAGAAATCCTCAGAGGATAGTAATGATGCATTGGTCATTTCATCTAATATTGTTAGTGATAACTCTTGGCTTATTGATTCAGGTTGCTCCTATCCTATGACTCCTAACAAGGAGTGGTTCACTAAGTATACTACATATGATGGAGGGAATGTCTTATTTGGAGATAATAGCACAACAAAGGTTGTGGGAAAAGGAGAGGTAAAGTTGTGTTTTAGTGATGGTAGGGTTAAGACCGTTAATGATGTTTTACATATTCCAGGACTTGCTAGAAATCTACTTTTTGTATCTAAGTTCAATGATTCTGGAATGCATGTGACATTTGACAAAGGTGGTTACAGATTGGTGAAAGGGAATATGGTGGTTGTTAAAGGATCTCAGATTGGGACTTTGTTTAAGCTTAATACCCCCAATTTGAATAAATCATCCAATGTAATTGAAGCTAAAAATACATGTATGTTGTGGCACCATAGATTGAGTAACATTGGTGAAAAAGGTCTTAGGACTATTCTTAATAAGAAATTGGTTGATAGTATTCCTGATTATAATATTGGAAAAATTGAATTTTGTGAGCATTGTGTGTTTGGAAAACAATCTAGATCTTCATTTCCTAATGGAACAAATAAAGCTAAAATATTATTAGAGATTATTCATTCAGATGTAATGGTCCCTATGGATATTGACTCTATTGGAAAATCTAGATATTATGTCACATTTATTGATGATGTCTCAAGATACACTTGGATCTATTTTATGCATAAAAAATCTGATGTGTTTAATAAGTTTAAAGAATTTAAGGCTTTGGTTGAGAAATAATCAGATCATAAGATAAGAGTGTTGAGATTAGATAATGGTGGTGAATATTGTTCTAGGGAGTTTGATGATTATTTTAAGCATGTAGGAATTGTGAGACATAAAACTACTCCATATACACCTCAACAAAATGGAGTGGTAGAAAGGATGAACCGAACCTTAATGGAAAGAGCTAGGAGTATGTTAAGTAATGCTAAGCTAGATCGTTGTCGTTGGGCCAAGGCTGTAAGTACTTGTTATTTAATCAAAAGATCTCCTAGTTCATCTATTGAAGATAAAGCCCCTTATGAAATGTGGTTAGGTAGGAAACCTAGTGTTGCACATTTAAGGATCTTTTGTTGTGAGGCTTTTGTTCATGTTCCTAAAGAAAATCGTTCTAAGTTGGATCCAAAAGCACAGAAATGCATATTCATAGGTTATGGTGAAAATGTAAAAGGTTACAAGCTTTGGAATCCTCTAACTCGAACAAATTATTTATCTAGAGATGTGATTTTCAGGGAATTTAGATCTTATTCAGGAGAAGAACAACCAAAGGAGAAGGATACTTCTTGAATAGTGCATTTTGAGATAAATATTGAGAAGCAAGAAGATGCACATGTTGAAGACAATTGGATGGATTGCATGAGGAGAGTTCATAGAGTTCTTCTAAGATATATGCTTTTGATGAGCATATTGAGGAACAAGAATAACCCCCTTTAAGAAGATCCACAAGACAACAGAATCTTGTTGATAGGTATATCCCACATAATTTTCATTGTATATTTGCTTTGATGAGTACTAATGATGAACCTATACCTTACAAGGAAGTTGTGTCTTCATATGAGAACAAGCTTTGGTCACAAGCTATGTATGAGGAAATGGATTCCTTGGATACTTGTGACACATGGGATCTTGAGAGTTTTCCCAAAGGAAGAAAGGCCATTGGTTGTAAATGGATATTTAAAAATAAAATTGGAGCATATGGTAATTTTGAAAGGTACAAGGCTAGATTAGTAGCCAAGGGCTACTCCCAGAGAGAGGGAGTTGACTTTAATGAAATATTCTCTCCTATTGCTAAATTAACTTCTATTACATTCTTTTTCTCTATTGCTACTTTGAGATAAAGCAAATGGATGTGAAAACTGCTTTTTTGCATGGGGATCTTAATGAGGAGATTTATATGAGGCAACCTTATGGTTTTGTTGTAAAAGGAAAAGAAGAATTGGTTTGTAGGTTAAGGAGATCTTTATATGGATTGAAACAGTCACCAAGAATGTGGTACTAGAAGGTTGATGCTTTTGCATTGAAAATTGGTTATGTTAGGAGTGAGGAAGATCATTGTGTTTACATAAAATGTATTGATGATCAACTTTTAATTATTATCTTGTATGTTGATGACATGTTGTTTATTGGTAATAGCAAGGTAATGAATTGACTTGGACCCACCTTGGGTGCCCAAGTTGGCATCCTGGAGTTAACACCTTTTGCATCAGAAGATATTTACAAGGCCGAGTTAAGTGGGCCCATTCTTGGGCACCAACTTTGAGGAGAAGCTTGGAAGATATTTTCTTGACCAACAATCAGTTAGGAGTTCAATTTGGCATGCCTAAATTGAGGAGACTTTGGTTTTGACTTCATGTTACATGATGGAGCTCTAGTTGCACAAAATAGGTGTAGGTTTTTTAGAGGAGCTTTGTGCTCTTGTAATTGACAACTCTTTGTAGTTTACAATGCTCATTATTGTCTATTAATTGCAGCAAGTTGAAGAGAGTTTTAATCAGAGTTTATTGAAGGTTGTGAAGAAGAATTGTTGAAGGAAAAGGAAGCATATCAATCAAGGATTGATACAAAATTATTGTAATATTGTTCTAAGGTTAAATGATACAAGCACTATTGATTCTAGTGGTGGAGTTTTTTCCCGAAAGGGTTTCTCCACGTATATGTTGTCTCACTTCTATCTTCTTGTCTCATTCTTCTACAATCTTTTGTCTCTTTCTACAATTGGTAAAATTGATCCAAAAAAATAATCATACACAAAAAAATTGTAACAAAGAACACTTAATTAGATCTACAATCTTATAGTTTTACAAGTTTTAAAACTACATAATTCCCTCCATTTTCAACACATGTCCCCAAAAGAATTTGTCATTTTTATAGCAGCTACTTGATTATTAGTTTGTTGACCTGGTTGAGCGGAATTTAGTTGTAAAAATCCCTTATTCTGCTTCTTGAAAGGTTGATAACTATTTTGAGTTGTGGATTCAGACTTTTCAGGACAACTAGGGGGATTTTTCACATTACGGCCACAAATCGTATTTTGATAATCGCGAAGGGTTGTACATAACTGTGTAAAGGACGGAAATCTGAACATTTCAGTTTTGCTTTGGAGTTTTTTTGTAAATTAGCAATAAACATTATTTGAAGGTTGGCATCATGAATCTTAATGTTTACTTGCAAATAAAGTGTTTAGTATCTTGCTATGAAATCAGTCACTTTCACATCCTCTTTTTGTTTGCATGTCATTAAATCAGCAAGGGTCATCTTAGGACCCCTGTGAATATGGAAATGGTTGTAAAAGGCATCAACAAGTTCATTGAATGAACCAATTGAATTATTCGATAAAGAAGAGAACCACTTTAAAGTAGTATCCTTCAAGGATCTAGGGAATAGCTTAGCCAAGAGTTTATCTTTAAGTATGAAATCACTACACAAGGTCGTAAAAGCAGAAACATGGCTAACAGGATCTCCTTTCCCACCATATTTCTCAAATCGAGGAACTTCTATACCTTGTGGCATTTGTGTTCTCAATATGTCCAAGGATAGCAAATTGGTTTTAATGTATTGCGAAGGTTGACTGTTGTCTTTTTGTTGTAAGGTTGCAACTTTTTGAAGGGATGTCATGGTTTGCAATAATGAGTTAAGGAAAGGATCATTGTGATTGTAAGATTGAGGGGAATAACGTGGAGTAGTGTAGGTATATGGAGGGCTAGTGAATTGTAAGTTGGTAAAGGTCGATGGCTAAGAGGATATTATATTCTAATGCCCAAAGGTAGAAGGAATTCCTATGGGAATGCCTAAGGAAGTGTACATAATGCTAGTGGGTATGATTGTTGTGGTTGGTTGGAACGTTGTGGTAGGTTGAAAGGTTGTTGTAGGTTGAAGGGTTGTTGTAGGTTGAGTAGTAGTGTATGTAGGAATGAACATAGGTATTGTAGAAGATGGAATTGGAATTCCACCTTGGCTTTGAGTACACCCCAAAGCTTGAGTATAGTGTTTATGGTAGGGACAGTTTTGCTAACATTAAGCTCATTAGTTGTAGGAGGTGAAGTCATGGGAAATGAAGTATGCAAACTATGAACCATAGAGGGTTGATTATCAAAACTATCAGAAAGAGAGCTAGAAAACCCAAGATCCATGGTGAGTGAGATATTGTGGGGTGACATGAGCCTCGAACTACGTCTTATAATAGTATTGCTAATAGGACACCAAGTTGTAAAGCTCATAAAATTTTTACAAACCTAGTGTGCAAACCCAAAATGGAAGGAGGTACTGCAATGACCTAGAATTAAATACAATTTTTAAATTCTAAATAATGCAATTTACTGATTGCACAATGCAATTAACTGAAAATGAAATGTTGTAAATGTAATTTTGAATTTTGACAATGCACTAAATGAAGCAAATTAAGCTAGATGCAATGAGTTTGATGAAACAACAAATTAAAAAACTGAAACAGGAAAGCAACAGCAGTAAATAGAAGCCTAAAATAGAGATTTCAAATCCCAGAAAATGCAGATCAGAACCTATTAGGGATTCATTCGCCAATAAGGGAAAATGGGTCATGGATATGGATTTTTGAAATGTTTTGACTAATTTCTAAGTGTTTTTCAGTGCTTTTCAGATGTCAGAAAGTTAAGGTCAAGCCTGATCAGGGACTCATTCGCCATTAAAGGTGAATGGGTCCTTGATTAGGGTTTTTAACTATTTTTGAATAGTTTTTAAGTTTTTTGCAATGTCTTTCAATTTTAGGTGTGAGACAGTAACTTTCATTTTCAAAGTTTGTGGAATTGCAATGTGAAAATGTAATAGAATGATGAATGCAAAGACCTAATTTGAAATGCAATTTTATTTTATTTTCAAATGCAAATTTATGAGATCTAAATGGTATGCAAAATAACTAATTTGTTTTTGTATTTTTCAAATTTAGAGAATGCAAAACAATACAATTCTAAATCCTAAATGAGATGCAGTTTTGAGTGCAAAGTAAGAAACCCTAAGTGAGATATAATTTAATGAAAATGAATGCAAGATCTAACCTAGGATGAGAAGAAAGACTCCAAGATCAGAAAATTACAATAATCAATAGGTCAAGTTCACCAAAATGTTTTAGGGGGAAAGTAGGGGGGATTTGCATCAAAATTATTAGATCAAAATGATGAACCACTACTTCTCACTATTAAACATGCAATTATGTGCAAGATATGATGCAAATAACAATAAAAAATCAATCCTAACTATTATAGCAACTATGAGGGAAGTTTTGAGAGCTTAGAATGGTGTGTACCTTGTTGCAAGAAGGTTGTTTTAGGTCACAAAGGACGCATTGGCCTTTAGTGGCGAATGGGTCCCTATTAGGGTTTTTGAAACTGAGATCTGGGTTCTTTTCCTTGATGTTTGCACTCTCAAATCCTTGATGATCAACTCCTAAAAACCTAAAATAGATTTTATAGCCTTGTTTCCATGTTCTTGCAATGCGAATGAAAACTTTGCAACTTGACAACTTTGACAATTTTTCCACAATCTTGTTCTCCACTTTATCTTCAACCTATAAATCTGCAAACACACATTCAAGAGGAGAAAAAATTGTTGATTGATAGTGAATAGGGGTTTTCCTAAGTCAAACCCCTTTTAGGTAATTAAACCAAATGATGAAATAATGAAATTGAAGCATGAAATAATGATATGTTGATACCTTGGAAGTTTTCTTGGAATGCAAATCTACAAACTAACATGAAGCGGCCATGAATAATTTAGATCTTGATCTCAAATTAGATGTGAAACAATTCTTGCAAATAGATCTCCAATGCTACATCAACAATCTTAGCGCAACAACATGCTTGAATGCATTATGCATTTGACATGATGATATGACCTCAAATTGTTGCAATAAATTCTTGATAATTTTCCTTTGAAATTCTCTTGCTCTTGATCTCATGAAGTCAAATAATTTTTTATAGGAGAAACAATGTGAATTAACCTTATATTTATACTAAATTTAAGAATTAACCCTGAAATTCAAATAATTCAAGCCGACATCATATCTAGGATTGAAAATCATTAAAATCTTGTCATAAATAAATTATAAAAGGCGTGTTCTATGTGAGGAGGGCCCATTCACCACTAAAGGCGAATGGGTCCTAGCACAACTTTCTAGGACCATGCTTCAGGGGATGAAATAACATCAAAAACCCATTTCAAAAATGCCAAGAAAGGGTTGTCCTATATGGAGATGACCCATTCGCCACTAAAGGAAAATGGATCCTCGGACCATTTTCTAAGACCTCAAATTTTTCAAATTAAATGTCATGCAATATCATTATTGGGTGTCAAGATAGATCCTTTGAAAAGTGTAATTAAGAGGGCTTAAATTTGAATTAAAGGGGCCAATTAAGCTTAATTAACCACAATTAATTAATGAAACCCTAGATAAGTGTGAAAGTGTAATAAAACACTTTACAACACCCCAAATAAGGAAATGTTAAATATATTTTGGTTAAGAAGGGCCCTAGATTTAGTGTGAATGTGTAAAACATATTACAACCCTAAATCAAGGCATAATTAGGTTAATTTTAGTATTAATTATTCCCAAATTAACTATGAAAAAGGGTTACTTTTTTCTACACTACAAATCCCTAAATGTATCAATTATTTCATCCTCTTGTCCAACAATATATTCCCAAGTAGGAGAGGTAGGGGGAGAGAAACAAATAAGATTCTCATGATGCTCAATGATTGGATCTTCTAGCACCAAGATACCTTCTTCACAAAGAGGAGAGATATACGAAGAAAAAATATGATTGTCATAATTTTCAATGATTATATTCTCTTGCACCAAGATAACCTCATGCATAAGAGAGATAGTAGGAGAGGGATCAATGAAAATAGCAAAAAAGGAGAAATGAACTCATTCTCACTTTTGATGTAATAATCTGCAAATACTCAAAACTTAACATGTATTAGCATGATTAGTTAATTAAAGCACAACAAATTAAACATCTCTATGAAATACTCAATCATGTTAAATATGCAACCAAGGAAACAATGAAACTAAACCAAAGGCATATGAAAACATGAAGCAAACTCTATCTCATAGTGGATCGGTGCTACTTTGATGTGGAAAGTAGCCCTTTCCCAACCCTTGATAAGATTTCAAAATGATGAGCAAGATGCAAGTGATGAAGATGTATGTGTGTATAGTGTAAATGCATAAAACTACGGATAGATTCCAAGTAGAGAAGGCCTCTATTTATAGGTTAGAGGTTTTAAGAATTGAAGTATAGGAAGAATGTGGGATTAAAAAAGGACTAATGGCATTGAGACATTTTTCTCAATGCTAATGGGTAAGGATTGATCACACTTTGTATGTGTTTGTAAGAGGCACCAAATGCATGTTTGAGAGGCATGAAATGCATGTGCTTGAATTGTTTTGGGGGGGGAATTTTTTGAATGAGAAAGTCAAATAAAGGGATTCAATGAAGGAATATTCCCTATAATGTGATTTTGAGAGGGAAAATGAGATAATTAGTTAATTAGAAAATTTGATTTTCATGTGCAAGTGGGTGGGTTAGTCTGGGGTTGAGTTTGACCGAGGTTGAGTCAAAAGCTAGAGAATGGGTAATGAGGATTAAAGTTAATTAATTTAAAATTTAATTAACTTTGAGGGGTTAGTGAATTTGATTTAAATCATTTGACTTATTTAATCAAATAAGAGGACTTTGGGTATTAATTAAACAAATTGATTTATTTAATTAATAAGAGGATTTTGAGAATTTTAATTAAACAAATTGATTTATTTAATTAAATATGATTAGTGAATTAATCTAATAGATTACTTTTTTTTATTAATAGAAGAAATGGAATTAGATGCATGATATTGACTAAGATTATTTGCATGTCTACACTCACATGCTTGTAACAAAAAATCTTTAAAATGCATAACAAGATTTGAAAATAGAACATGAATTATGATAAACAAAATATTTTTGCAATGAGAACATGATTGAAATAATTGTCCTACTGAAATGCAACAATTTCTTCCAAATTTGCTACAAATTAAGCAAAATGACACCTTTCTTGCACATGCAACAACACCTTTTTAGAATTTCAAATTAGAAATCAGCAAGAAGAAATAGAATGAAAATACAAAGACAAAGATTTGTGCAAAAAAAATTGAGCTACCAGTAGCAGGACAGAGGCACCCAAGGGCATCTAAGTCTTGGATAGGGTGTCTGAAATTTCAAAGTTTGACTATGTAAGGCATTGCTAAAGGATTTTAAGTCTTCTTGCAAATAGGTTTAACAATTTATATTTTTCTATATTTTGTTGAATTTATACCAATGCAGTGCAAAAATGCAAGTGTGCAACAATGAGGAAGATGTTTTGACAATTTTGAATGTAATTTTTAGACCTAAAATGCAATAATTGATTCTAAAATGCCACAACCTAAAGATGATGGTTTTGATGCAATTTTGAAATCAAAAAATGCAATGTTTTTCACTTTTTGAACTATATGAAAGATGCCTAAATACATGCAATTAAGAATTCCAAATCAGAGATCTACAAGCAAAAACAAAATGAGCAGACAAAGACAACAAATTGTGAAAAAAATTGGTGATTCAAGTGTACAAGGACAGAGGCACTCAAGGGCATCTAAGTCCTTGATATGGCTTCTAAAAACTGAAAATTTGAGTATTCATGTTTTTGTTTAAGGATGTTGTTTCTATCTACAAATAGGTTTGACAGTGATTGTTTTTCCAAAAATTTCCCAATTTAACTCAAATGCAAATGTGTAACAATGAAGAGAAATTTTGAATGCATTTTTTAGTGTAGATCTAATCTAAGTGACTAAAACTAATCCTAAAACAATCTATGATGCAACATGTGATACAAAATTTATGAATTTTTATGGTTTTATGGTGCAAAATGAAACCCTAAATGAAAAATACCAACAATACAATGCAAAACCTAGATCTAGGGTTTGAAAAACTTCCAATTTAGAAGATTTATGATGTCAAATATTTAGGTTCACCAAAATGAAACATAGAAAAAGGTTATCCTAAGTCCAATGCAAAGAACCTAGGATCAATTGTGACCTTTTTCCTAGAGTTTCATTGAGATGGAGATTAACAAGGTGAGTAGATTGAATATCAACCATGAAGGTGAGCCAACCAGACCTAAATCTCCATCCTATTAACGATTAGAATGATTTGGAATTGATTTAAAATGATTAACCTAATTAATCTATATGACCTAATATAAAAAATGCAAGATCTCGATAATGTACAAACTGGAATAGAAGTTTGCAGGCAGATCTAGGAAGTGTAGAGAACTGTGTACCTGCCCAGAAAAATTGGTTTCATTCCTTGTAGGAGAACATAGGTTCCATAGGGCATATGGGTCCTTGTAGGGGTATCTTGCTCAACTTTTTTAGCCCCCTAGTGTCAAATCTAAGGTCTTCATTTCCGCTTGCAGTGTTCTCTAATCACTATCATATATTTTTGTAGGTGAGTTTTCGTGAGTTGACAAGATGTAGGGATTCAAATGCAACAAAGAATAATTTGACTTCAAGCTTCCTTCAATCATCCCCAAACCTAAAACCTACACATTCACAAAGAGAAGAAATGTTGTGCCATTTAGGGGCTTTCCTTGGTCAAACCCCATATAAGTGTTTCCACTTCCACAATGGCAATGTCAATGATAAAAGGATAATGGATAGGAAAGGAATGATAAAATCATAAAATGTTGCAACTCACCACCCTTAAATGGCTTCCTTAAAGGACTGAAGTCATGCACATCACCTCAAGGTCTTGGATCTTTCTTGCTTGATTTGTTTGAATTCTTTGGAGACCTAAAAAAGGGGTTATCCTTCACAAAAACAATGATAATAAAACAACATGAACTTGATGAGGGGCCACCCAGCCCAAATCCCACCGAAATCACAACAACAAATACCAACACAAAGATACAAGACGAGAAAATTGACTTACCTTCAATTCATTTTTCAGAAAATGCAATTACAAATTCAAAACACATGCTACAACAACATGAACTTGATAGGAGCCACACCGCCCAAATCCACGAGAAATCACAACAACAAATACCAACACAAAGATACAAGGCAGAAAAATTGACTTACCTTCAGTTATTTTTGAGAGAAAATGCAATTACAAATTGGCTTGCTACAACAATGAACTTGATGAGGGGCCACACCACTTACGAAATCCCCGCAGGAAATAACAAGCAGTACCCGACACAAGTACAAGACATAAAGTCGACACGCCCCGTTATTTTTCGGAAAAGTACAGTTACAAGTCCAAAGCTTACATCGCTGACCTCATGGGCTTGATTCATTACAACAAAATCAAACTGCGAAAAATCTTACTATTGAGCCACAATTTTTACCACTATCAGGGCCACCTTCTACAACCCCCACTTAACCCTTTTTTATTTTCCCCAATAACCATCCTAGAATTTCTAGAAAGTGCAAATTTCCCCTTTTTGTTTTGGCATCAAAAGTCCCATCATTTGATTTCTGCCCTAGGAAGAAATTTTTATGAAATTCACTTTTTAGAGGACCAACTTCGTGGGGCTATAAATTTTGATCCAAGTGTTTGATTTTCTATTATTGCATATCGTTGGAAATCTCTCGATGAGCTCTCTGAGCATAAATCCCAATCATGGGTCAATTACGCCACTTTTGAAGTTGGGGCCCTCAGTTTTTCTCTCTGAGATTTGGTGGAGAAATTTCGACCACGAAATTTAATTTCTTCCAAGCGTGCGGTATTTGAGGGTGATTCTTCCATTGACAGAATTTTTCTACTCTGCTTGAGGGTAAATGCCACGTCCATATGAGCCCATTTTGGCCGACTTACTAAAAATAGTAAGTGCTTATTTTTTGATATTTTTGATGCTTGGCAATCTTATATCCCCTAAGTGCCATCACGTGACTCAAAACAAATAAAGAAAATAAAGAAAACATTTTTTTTGGGTGATGCAAGATTTCCCTACACCGTTGGATGCTCCTGCATCAAAACTCACATATGCTTTGACATGATGCTTGGATCTTGAATTGCTGCAATAAATCACTGAAAATGTTTCTCTTGACAATAATGATTTCTCATAAAATCTCCTTCTAATTCTACATGGTGAAAAGACTAGGTATTTATAGGTGTTTATTCAATTTCCCAAAACTTAGATTTCAATAGCTGACCTTTACAAGTTGAATTTAAAATGTTAAAACGCCCACCCCAACATATCAAAAATTGGTCCCTAGTAGAATAGGGAGACCCATATGCCTTAAGGTGAATGGATCCTAGCCATATTCTCTAGGACATTAAGTGTTGGGAGCAAAATAATAGTTGGATGCATTTGTTCGATGCTTGCAAATTCTCATAAAATGGTACAAATGGGCTATAGAATGCATAATTTAGGAAATTAGAGATCCAATTAGGCTCAATAATTTAGGGGGGAAAAACATAGTGTGAAATTGTCAAGGGTGACAATTTACGATGCTACACCTTGATTCCATCTTCAAACGTTGAGCCATTACCTTCCAATGATAATGATACTATGAATGTGCTCTTGGATGATGATTGGGGGTCATTATATTTTACATCTTGTTTCAATGGGGAGTCTACAATCTCACCATAAAATTCCAAAGAATTGAATAAAAATGATGATCATGATATTGCTTCATCTTCAAACACATGTTTTGGTGATGATTGGGGTTCATTATATTTTACACCCTCCTTTATAGGAGAGTACAAAATCTCATAATCTAAACCTAAGGAGTCTTGTGTTTGATTTGCTAAATCTTCTTCTACATCAACAAATCCAAAAACATCACCCCTCAATGGTGATGGAGGCTCTTTAGCTTTCATCCCTCGTGTATTGGTGATACCTAAATTTAAAAAACTTTAAAAGGATTTGCATTCTTGTGAAAGAATTAATTATTCTCATAAGCATGCAGGAAATACTTCTACATCTGAGTTGGAAGAATGTTATGGGCTTGGATATAAAATTCTTTCTAAAAATGGATGTAAGGAAAACATAGAGCAAGGAGTTAAGGATCATGTGAATTCTATGTCGTATCTATCAAAAAGAGGTTTAGGTTTCCAACCTTCTTCTCCATCTTCATCTCATCTTTCATCATCTACTATATTTAAAACTTCATATGGTAAGAAAACAAGCTTTTCTTCACAAGAGAAAAACTTGTCTCCTACACCTTTATCAAATCAAGAGCATATTTCATCAGGGATTCTCAAGGTCCACCTGATTACCGATGCAGGAGCATCTTGGGTGAACGTGCAATCAGCATCAACAAAAAAAATGGTTTGGTTTTTTTGTTTTGTTTTTAATTTCTTTTCATTCTTTGTGAGCAGTTCAATTTGATTTGGTGGTCAATTTTGGGAAAAAGTTGAATGACATTTTGATGGGAACATGTCACATATTGATTTTCCTTTGAAGTTTGGTTATGTTGAATTAGCATTCATGGAGATTGACATTAGTATTGGGGTCACCATTGTTGGAAAAACAAGGACAAATAATTGAGAGGGGGGGTGAATCAGTTGTCATAGAATATTTAGAAATTTTCAATCTTTACTTAACTTAATCTCAAATCTGATGAATGGATAATAAACCATGAATAATCAACACATCAGAAACACAGAGAACAAGATTTTTGTGGAAACCTTGTTAGGGGAAAAGCCACGGTGGAGGTTAGTCCACAATATTATACCCTGTTAAAAGTATATGAATAATGGGAATGCACATGCATTCAGGCACACTGCCTAGAGCTCACTGTTCAATTACAAAAGAGGACTCATTGTCCAAAGATTTGGATTAAAACCATCCAAATTGTGAACTGAGAAAATAGCTTCTGCATAAGCTTGATTATAGTTCCATTTAAGCACAGAAAAACCTTCTTCACTCTTCACTCAAACTTCTTCACACTTCGTTCAATCTTTTTCACACTTTGCTCTGCAAATGATATTCGTACATACACACATAGGAGCACACTAAGCACTTTTAGAATTCTCTACACCGATGAAACAATCGCTCTTATATATCTGCAACATGAGATTTCATCAACAACTTAGTCGGCCACAAAATATTAAACATATTTTCAATTTCGGCCCAAATTTACAAATAAATTTGCAATGCAAATCCACCAAGGTCAGCCACAACATAGTGGAGACCCAAATTAACAACTCCAACACAAAAATACTTCAATTAATTTCACCTTGAAGATCCACAACACGATACCATCATCAAGTCGGCCAGGAACATGAAAAATTGAACATACAAAGAAAAAATATTTGACCCCGAGCACACCAATCAATGTGGACATACCACAATGATAGAGCAAGATCTAGAAGCATCCAACATCAACAAGAACTAACAAAGAAACATCCACAGCAATAGAGACATATATAATTCAATCAAGAATACTGACATAACCCACAGAAATACTGTCAGAACATAATTATTCACAGCACGATCAAATCTTCACACGGACCTCTAAAACTTCTAGTAGATGAACTAGATACAGGCAATAGAAAGCCCTTTAATCCACAAGAATTGATCTTCAATGTATAGAACAAGACACCTTCATGACTCACACAGTTCCACTGGGAACCTAGAACAGTTCTTTTAATAATTTTCTCAATATCCTTGACAAATACAGCCTTTAATACACCAAATGCTAATAGTGTTGACATCAATGACCACATATTAGAAACACATCCATAGCATCCAAAAATCTCCCCCTTTGGCATTGATGGCAACACATGATGTGAAAAATACCATCAACCCAACTCTCAATCAGCATTTACTCCTCATATTCTGACTATTTCCTTTTACAGCTCTTCTCAAGATCTTCTTCCCTCAGGGCTCTTCTCCCCAAATAATCAGTAGTTTTTCACATTGTACTTCTCCCCCTTTGACATCAATGGAAAAGATAAGCATTATCTTTCCACATACAAGCTCTAACATCAATGGAAAAGATAAGCATTATCTTTCCACATACAAGCTCTGAACCACATATCTGCACATCTGACTACTCCCCCTGAGTAGTAGCCACGGAAAACATCAATCCGGATCAAAATATGATCATGAAGCACATGGATTGATGCAAATCAATGCATCTCTAGTTCATATCAGGAGGGGTAACCAACCCTAGCATCCCTCTAAGATACTGAAAAGTATCCTTCGGCAATGGCTTGGTAAAAATATCTACAATCTTCTCTTTAGTAGGCACATACTCCAGTTTGACTTCTTTCTCACTCACTTTCTCCCCCAATAAATGGAACTTGATTGATATATGCTTGGTCTTAGAGTGTAGTACCGAATTCTTAGAAATGTTAATAGAACTTGAGTTATCACAGTATATGGCAATACGTTCATCATATTCTACTCTCATATCTTTCAACATCTATTTCATCCACATCACCTGAGTATAGTTGTTTGTAGTAGCAATATGCACTACCTCAACAGTAGATAGAGAAATGGAATTCTTCTTTTTGCTCAACCAAGACACCAACTTCTTCCCTAGGAAGAAGGCACTACCACTAGTACTCTTCCTATCATCTACATCTCCTTCCCAATCCGCATCAATATAAGCATTCAAAGTAAGATCATCACCCTTAGGATACCAAAGCCCAAAATCAATTGTTCCTTTCAGATATCTAAAGATTCTCTTTATAGCAGTCACATGAGACTCTTTTGGATCAGCTTGAAATCTAGCAACCATGCATACAACATTTATAATGTTTGGTCTGGTCTAAGTTACGTAGAGCAATCCACCAATCATTGATTTGTACCTTGTTTGATTTGCTTTGGGAGAATCACCATTTTGTGCTAACTTACATTCGGTTACCATGGGAGTACCAACAAGTTTTGAGTCATCCATACCAAACTTCTTTAGTAGCTCTCTCACATATTTGGACTGAGATATGAATATCCTCTTCTCTAACAGAGTAACTTGTAATCTCAAAAAGAACTTCATATCTCCAATAATACTCATCTCAAATTCATTCTTCATTTCATCAGCAAACTTCATGCATAGATTATCATCTCTTCCAAAAATGATGTCATCAACAAAGACCTCAATAATCAACTATTTATCATGATCCAATTTGAAATAAAATTTGCTATCAATAGTACCTTTATTGAATACAAGTTTTAGTAAGTAATTATCTAGTCTAGCATACCAAGCTCTGGGGGCTTGCTTGAGTCCATATAGAGCTTTTTTCAATTGGCAAACCATGTTTTCCTTATCAATCAGTTGAAATCCATCCAGTTGTTCAATGTATACTTCTTCTTCTAGCTCACCATTCAAAAAAGAAAACTTCACATCCATTTGATAGACTTTATAGTTCTTATATGCAACATAAGCAAGAAATAACCTTACAGCTTCAATTCTAGAAATAGGGAGAAAGGTTTCTTCAAAGTCAGTACCTTCCATTTGTGAATACCCTTTGCATACCAGTCTTGCTTTGTTTTGGACCACTTCACCTTGTTCATTCAGCTTATTCTAAAAGACCCATTTAGTACCAATCACATTTTTATCTTTAGGTCTAGGAACAAGAATCCATGTATTATTCTTTTCAATCTCCATTAATTCTTCCTTCATAGCTTCCATCCAGTGTTCATCATTGCAAGCTTCTTTGACATATTTAGGTTCAATCTTGGAAATCAAGAAATGCTCTTCTACAATCTTTCTTCTAGTTTGCAAACCTTTGTTCTTATCTCCTATAATTTGATTTTCAGAATGATTTAGCTTTACATACCTTAGAGTTTTAGAATTTTCTAGAACTTCTGATTCTTTAGTACTTTCTTCTGCACTTGCACTTGTCTTTGCTTCTTGACTACCTCGATTCATCGGAACACATGGGACATATGGAACATATGGCACAATTTGAAGTTGATTCTTTGTTTGAACATTCTTTCCTTTGTTTGTACTATCTTCATCTAAATCATATTCACAATATCTAGATGATTTAGCAGAGTCTTCATCAACTCTGACATTTGCACTCTCAACCATTTTTCTCAATCTTTTGTTATAACATTGGTAGGCCTTGCTCCTAACCTAGAAATATTCCTTCATCGTTTCTTGTATCAAACTTTCCTATATCATCATCTCTCTTGATGTAGCATTTGCTTCCAAAGATCTTGAAGTATTTAACAGTAGGCTTATAACCAAACCATAGTTCAACAGGAGTCTTACCAAAATTTCCATTTACATTTACCTAGTTCAAAGTGTACATAGCAGTGCTTACAACTTCACTCCAATAAATGTGAGGCGCATTTCCTTCAATCATCATTGTTCTAGCAGCATCCAGAATTGTTATGTTCTTCCTCTCTACAACTCCATTTTGTTGAGGGGTTCAGGGAGAAAATAATTGTCTTTTGATTCCATGTTCTTCACAGAAAGAATTAAACTCCCTGGAGGTGAACTCACCACCTCTATATGACCTCAAGCATTTAATTTTTAGACCTTTCTCATTCTCTACCATAGCTTTGAAACTTTTGAACTTTTCTAATGCTTCACATTTTTCTCTTAAGAAAGCAACCCATATCATTCTAGAGTAATCATCAATAATCAACATAAAGTACCTTTCACCATGGAGACTTCTAACTCTAGAGGGACCACATAGATCAATATGTATCAACTCCAGTAATCCATTTGAATTATGTTGTTTCCTCTAAAAGGAAACTCTAGTTTGTTTTCCCATATGACACTCCTTACAAATTGTGCTAGCAGGCTTCACTGGCTTAAGTAGATCTCTTACTGCTTGAGTGGGACTTATTTTGACAATGTTATCAAAATTCACATGACACAGCCTTTTATGCCATAACCATCTTTCATCTACTTGAGCAATTAAACAACTTTCACTAGCAGCATTTAAGTGAAAAATGTTACCTTTTGATACATTTACCGGAAACCTTACATTTCCAAAACCGTAATACCATGTTCCATCATTGGACCTTCAAAGATCATAACCCTTATCCACCATCTGTTCAACACTCAACAAGTTGTGCTTCAAGCCTTCAACATAAATAACATCATCAATGTTATGCTTACCACCAAGACAAATAGATCCTTTGCCATGAATCACACAAGTGTTGTTATCTCCAAATCTCACAACCCCACCGTCATACTTTCTAGACTTACAAATTTACTTTTATCACTAGTCATATGATGTGAGCATCCACTGTCAATGACCCACTCATCCTTTTCTTCAATTCAGGGTGCAAGATCTTTCTCAATTGTAGCAGATTCAGTAGCCACAGCACTAATTTCCTTCATAGCAATGAAGACCCAACCATCTTCATTTCCATTATCTTTATCAGACTCATCATCAGTCACTCCTTCAGCAAAGTAACATTTCATTTGGAATCTAGACTTGTAAGGCTTAGATCTAGGGACTCTTTCAGGAAATCTTGATTCAAAGTGACTTATTTTACTACAAGAAAAAAACTTGATAGTCAGCTTTCCTTTATAATTACCTTGTCCTCTACCTTCTTTCTTCACAATTAGTCATTCCAGCTCTTCTACTTCTCTTTTTTCATCTTCAAGTTGTTTCATTTCTTCCTCATACTTGAATACCTTTTTAGAACTCTCTCTCAGATCATATCTTTTCTTATTTCTTCTGGATACAATAGCCTTAAATGCAGTTTCAATTTTAGGAACAGAATCACCAAATTTGCTCAACTCAAAGGCAACAAGTTTTCCAATCAATGTATCCCTTGTCACATTCATCAATGGTCTGGTTTCTTCAATAGCATGAGCCTTTGCTTTGTAGGAGGGAGGCAATGATCTGAGCACCTTAGCCACAATTTCTTCCTCTTCCAGGATACCATCAGCACATTTAATGCCCATCACTAGTTCATTCACTTTTTGCATGAAAGAAGAAATATTTTCATCTTCACTCATCTTGAGATTTTCATACTTTCCTTTCAAACTCTATAGCTTAGCCATCTTCACATGTGCATCTCCTTCATACAAATTTTCTGGCTTCATCCACATCTTATGAGTTGTCTTCAAACCTAGCATATTTGTCATCTCAAAATCTATTAGAGCGCCCAGCAAAGCTTCCATAGCCCTGGCATTATTCTCAGCCTCTTTAACCTCATCAACAGTGGAAGGACCATTCTAAGGAATAACATATCGATTCTTTGTAATTTTCCAGAAAGGTTCACCAATACACTTCAAATGACATTCCATCCTAGCTTTCCATAATGAGTAGTTTGTTCCATCAAATCTAAGACTGTCCTTCTTGTATGATGCCATCTCAGATCACCTCAAGCTTTTAAACTTCTTCAAAGGAACTTGCTCTAATACCAATTGTTGGGAAAACAAGGACATACAACTGAGAGGGGGAGTGAAGCAGTTGTCATAGAATATTTAGAACTTTTCAATCTTTACTTAACTTAATCTCAAATCTGATGAATGGATAATAAACCATGAATAATCAACACATCAGAAACACAGAGAACACCAAGATTTTTACATGGAAACCCTGTTAGGGGAAAAAACACGATGGAGGTTAGTCCATAATATTATACCCTATTAAAAGTATATGAATAATGGGAATGCACATGCATTCAGACACATTGCCTAGAGCTCACTACTCAATTACAAAAGAGGACTCATTGTCCAAAAAATTTGGATTAAAACCATTCAAATTTTGAACTGAGAAAATAGCTTCTGCACAAGTTTGATTACAGTTCCAGTTAAGCACAGAAAAACCTTCTTCACTCTTCACTCAAACTTCTTCACACTTCACTCAATCTTCTTCACACTCTGCTCTACAAATGATATTCCCACATACACACATAGGAGCACACTGAGCACTTTTAACATTCTCTACATCGATGAAACAATCGCTCTTATATATCTGCAACATGAGATTTCATCAACAACTTAGTCGGCCACAAAATATTAAACATATTTTCAATGTCGGCCCAAATTTACAAATAAATTTGCAATTTGAATCCACCAAGGTCAACCACAACATAGTGGAGACCCAAATTAACAACTCCAACACAAAAAGACTTCAATTAATTTCACCTCAAAGATCCATAAACGCTACCATCATCATGTCAGCCAGGAACATGAAAAATTGAACCGGAGAAAATCATCGCGGCCAAATTGCACACCAATCAGTACGGTATTAACCGCGAAAATAGAGCGATCTAGAAGAATCAACATCAGCTAAAGACGGAAATGCGACAATAGAGACGCTATATGCTTCAATCGGAAAGCCCGTGAGAACCCGCGAAATCGTGAGAACGGTAATTATTCTAACCGTCAAATCTTCATGCGAACCTTTGAAGCCGATGGATAAACTAGATACACTTTCAATGAAAACCCGCTGCAATCCACAGGCGATTTCTAGCGTGCAACAAGACACCTTCATGACCCTCACAATTCCACAGGGAACTTGGAACTCTTCCTTTAACAATTTTCTGAATATCCTCAACATATATAGCCTTCAATACAATAATGCTAATAGTGTTGACATCAATGACAACCACATATTAGCAACACATCCATAGCATCCAACAACCATTTTATTGTTCAATGAGCCTTATTTGAAATGACAGAGTTTAGCTTAATAACCAAAGGGAAATAAGTTGATTCATTTAAAGGTTTAAAAAAATGTAAAAGGTCACAACAAGAATTTTGATTAAAATTCATATTTTAAAACTAAGTAGATCATGCCATGCCAAAAAATCACTTTTAAAATTTAAAATGCAAAAGGATGGAATGTTAGGGATCGCGCCATGTTTTGGAAGTTAATGACAAAAGGATTTAGATTGAAAAATGAATGACCACAAAAGGTTGTGCAGCAGAGTGGAAGGGGCTACAACATCAACAGAGGATAAAAATATTATAGGTTGTTGTATGAGAAACCATGATTGATGAAGCCATGTTTTAGATTTTAATATAGTGCAAATTTAATAGAAAATAGAGGAAAAGGCATGAGTGGTGTGTAAAGAGGGGAGGTCAAGCTCCATGATTTGGGAAAAACACAGTAGGTAAAGTGAATACCAAGTAAAATAATTGGCATCATAGAGTGTGTGTGCATAGGCTAAGGAAAGACAAAGGCGGAAAGTTGAAAAGAAAGATGGGCGCAATAGAATAAGAGGAGGTTCCTCCACTTTTCTTGTGGCATTTTTAAGAAAAAAATACGAATAAGTTACATATAACAGAGGATAACTATATGATTAGATGCAAGGATAGGCTACAATGATAATTGGGCAAGAGGTGGTGGAAGTTAGAATGAGAAGAGGAGAGGGCACCAAAGTTAAAGGGGAATACAAATTAAGAATTGCATATTGGGGAAAAAGATTAGGTCAAGCCATAGAGGAGCCCAAAAAGTGCAGAGAGAGATTGACATAAGAAGGAAAACAAATTGTGGACTAAGTTGTTGATAGAGGTGTGATTGGGAATAAAGAATATGCAATGTTGCAGAGGGGAATTCAAGAAGGAGAACGCCTTGAGACAGGGAAATTTTAATTCAAATTAGAATTGTCTTTGTACTTTGATTACATTCAATGCAATAGAGTTTATATGAGAGGACTATGTTGATGAAATAAAATAACTTTTCCTCTATTTTGTTTGTGTAATTTTGAGTTGTTTAATTGAAAAATGCAATTTTTGATTTGATTTCGAATTATCTATGGAATTGAAGAAGATTTAGTAAGCTATGGATTTGTGTATGTGTGCAAGTTGGATTTGTGAGAGCTAAAGGAGTGAGTTTGGTTTTTGCATCTGCACCAAATGTTTTTTGAGTCTACATCAATTGGTATCGGAGCAAGTAGTCCTAAGAGTGGAGAGGATCCACCAGGACATGTGGGTGGAGTTGTGTGAACAAATCACCAGCTATGAGGAAATTCGCACCTAAAAGAGTGTGTGAAGTGATAGAGTTGTCTGAAAAGCTCGAAAGAATTGTTACAGGTGTGCGAAGAGCCTTGAGAAATTGAGATCTAAGAAGGAAAATTCATGGAGATGCAAAGCATATGATTTGAGGTGAGATTGTAGTAGACAAAGATGGGATGGGTT